>PITA01006476.1:70529-99929 GCA_004023965.1 Spilogale gracilis | reverse complement strand
GACCCTCCAATTTGTTTCTACCTTTTTGCCGATGTTCTTTGTCTCTCGTGGTGGTCCAGAAGTGGGAAATATCACATTTCAGGCTGGTTTCATGGGTGTTCACGGTGGTCTTGTAGTGGTTTTTTTGTTGGAATTCAGCTCTCTTCAGGGAACTCCCTGAAATGCGGTCACCTGGCCTTCCGCCATCTTGACCCTCCTACTTAATCCTGATTTAATCTTTCTAAGTTATAGTTTCTAAGAATTTTGTTTATTTCTTCCATGTTGTCCAGTTTCTTGGCATATTGTTATTAATAGCCTCTTAGGATCCTTTGAATTTCTGTGGTATCAGTAATAATGTCTCCTTTTTTATTTATAACCTTGATTTGCATCCTTCTTCTTTTTTCCTTGGTTAGTCTAACTGAAGGTTTACTAATTTTGATTATCTTTTTGAAATAACCAACTCTTGGTTGTGTTAATGTTTTTTATTGTTTTTCTGTTCTCTGTTTTACTTAGTTCTCCTCTAACTTTTATTATTTCCTTTCTTCTGCTAACTTTGGGCTTAGTTCCTTTTCTTTTACTTTTTCTTTTTTTTTTTTTTAACCTCCTACTTCCTTAAGGTAAAGAATTAGCTTGTTAATATGGGATCTTTCTTATTTATTTTCTTTCTTTTTTTAAAAATATTTTATTTATTTATTTGACAGAGAGAAACACAGCTAGAGAGGGATCACAAGCAGGGGGAGTGAGAAAGAGAGAAGCAGGCTTCCCGCTGAGCAAGAAGCCCAATGTGGGGCTCAATCCCGGGTTTCCAGGATCATGAACTGAGCTGAAAACAGTCACTTAACCAACTAAGCCACCCAGGCACCCCTCTTATTTCTTAATGTACATCTTTATTGCTATGATCTTCCCTGTTAGAACTGCTTTTGCTGCATCTCACAGCTTCTGTTATGTTGTGTTTACATTTTTGTTTGTCTAAAGATATTTTTAAATTTCCCCTTTAATTTCTTCTTTGAACCATTGGTTTGTTCAAGAAAGTGTTGTTTAATTACTATTTATTTCTCCTTTTGGCTCCATTAGTTTTTGCTTTATATGTTTAGGTACTCTGATGTTGGACACATAAGCATTTACAATTATTATATCTTCTTGATTTATTGACCCCTTTATCATTATGTAATGATCTTTTTTTGGTCTCTTTTTACCATTTTTAGTTTAAAGTCTATTTTGTATAAGGTATTGCTACCCCTCCTGTTTTCTAATTACCATTTGCTTGAAATGTTTTTTTCCCCATCTTTTCATTCTCAGTCTATGTGTATTCAGGCTAATATGAATGTTTTGTAGGCAGCATGTTGTTGGATCTTGTTTTTTTTTTTTTTTTTAATCATTCTGTGTTTTCTAATTAAAGAATTTAATCCACTTATATATAAAGTAATATTGATAAGTGAGGACTTATTGCCACTTTGTTAATTGTTTTCTGGTTGTTTTGTAGATCCATTGTTCCTTGTTTCTTTTTTTTTTTTTTTTAAAGATTTTATTTATTTGACAGAGAGAAACACAGCCAGAGGGATTGAGAGAGGGAGAAGCAGGCTTCCCGCCGAGCAGGGAGCCCGATGTGGCACTCGAACCCGGGTCTCCGGGATCATGACCTTAGCTGAAGGCAATTGCTTAACCAACTGAGCCATCCAGGCGCCCCTGTTCCTTGTTCCTTATTCTGGTGCGTGTGTGTGTGTGTGTGTGTGTGTGTGTGTGTGTGTGTGTTGAGGTCTTTTTATATAAGTATGCTTTAATTTATGTTCTTTGGCATAATTACTACAGTATTTTCCTTGTCATTACCATGAGGCTTACATAAAATATCTAAAATCTATAAAACCCTATTTTAAGCTAATAACTTATTTTAATAGAATTCATAAAACTTTTATTTGCTTCTCCTCCTCACATTTTCGGTTATTGCTGTTACAATTTACATAGTTTTCATATCGTGTAACTAATAAGATTGTTTTTGTTATTTGTGGTGTGCTCCTTTTTTTTCCAACTTTTAAGTTACAGTTATGTGATTCATGCAACTACCACCATATTGCAAAGTTTAACTATGACCATATATTTGCCATTATCAATGAGATTGACACTATTTTTTTATGTTTTATTTGATGGTAATTAGCATTCTTTTAGTTCCATTCAAAGAATTCCCTTTATCAGTTCTTGTAAGGCAGACCTTGGGGGTAATGAGTTCCATCAACTTTTGTTCCTTTAAGTCCTTATTCCTCTTTTGTTTCTAAAGTACAGCTTTGCCAGGAATAGAATTTTTGGTTGATATTTATTTTTCTTTTAATATGTTGAATATGTCATCCCATTCCCTTCTGGCCTGAAAAGTTTCTGTTGAAAAATCGCAGTTGGTTTTATAGCAGTTTCCTTGTATGTAACCTCTCTTTTCACTCCTGCTTCCCCAATTTTTTCTTTGATTTAACTTTTGACACTTTAATTATAATCTGTCTTAGTGTAGCCATAGCTTGGTTCACCCTCATAGGGATTTTTTGAACTATGTGAATCTGGGTATCCATTTCTCTCCCCAAGTGTGGGAATTTTTTTCAGCCATTATTGCTTTAAGTATACCTTCTGTCCCTTTCTCTTTCTCTTCTTTTGAATTCCCATAATGCAGTTTTTCTCCACTGTGTCCTATGATTCCTGTAGGCTTTACTTTTTTTTAGTTCTTTTTTTCTTTTTAATTATCACACTGGGCAATATCTTATCCTCCACATATTAATCTTATTACCTCCAGATCATGTCTTATCCTCCAGGTTGCTGACTCTTCTGCACGGTCAAGTCTAATTTGAAATTCTCTTTTGAAATCTTTATTTCAGTTGTATTTTTCAGCTGTAGGATTTCAACATTTTTGTTGTTGTTTCCATGGTTGCTGTTTTCTTGTTAAAGTTCTCATTTTGTTTATACATTGTCTTCCTAATTTTGTTTTAGTTGTCTGTGTATTCTTGTGGGTTCATTCAAATTCCTTAAGAGGATTATTATGAGTTCTTTGTCAGGCAGTTCATACATCCTCATTTCCTTAGTTTCCATTATTGGAGCTCTACTAGTTTCCTTTGGTGGGTGTTGTATTTACTTGATTTTTTTGGTGATTCTTCATTTCTTTATGTTAGTATGTGCACATTTGAGTCATAGGCTCCTCTTTCAGATTATAGGTTTGCTTTGGCAGACACAATGCTTCACTCTTTAGCTCAGTTTGGGTTTCTGGGTGTCTGCTGATAATCCTTGAGTAGGAGAGACTTGATATTATCTGTTTTTGAGTGAGGCAACTGTTTGAGTTCTGAGGACAGGGATGAGAAGGGTGTTCCACTGGTTGGAACAGATGTATAGCATAGTTTAATAGGACTGTTTTCTTGATACCCTACCCAAGTGAGGCTGTAGGATTGTCTTCATAGTTGCCTGGATTCTCTGGTCAGGCTTGGATGGTCAGGACTGGATACTTGTATTCAGTAATAGATGGGGCAGGTCAACAAGACAATTCATTGTTTTGGGGACTTGAATCAGGCCAGAATCATGCTCCTGATTTCCTGGTCAGGTGATTCCTTGCTTGGGAGCAGCAGAAGAAGCAGTTTCAAAACTGACAAAGCTTTTTGGTTGGTGTATTAATTCAAGTCAACCTGTACCCCAAGTTCCCTGATTCAACAGGCTTACTAGCTTTGATCTATAAAGTATTAGCTCTGCCTGTCTGCCTCTAGGCTTGAGTGCCACAGGTCCACATAGCTACTAGGAATTGTCTTTATTCCTATTGCTCATATTGAACCAGAAGATGTTTTTCACAGTGGGTGAGACTGTGATTCATTATTCTTGTCTTACTGGGACAGAGTGGCTGCTCCAGGCTACTTTCAATTTTGCAAACAGTTTCTCTTGTTGGGAGGGGCTTGGAGCTACTCTTTTTTTGGTTGTGAATTAATCCTTTGTCTATACATTGCCTGGGAATGCTGTACGCCTCTCTGCCCAATACTGGCTTTGCTCTGAGGGTAAGCAGCTTTGCCTACCCATGTCTTAGCTAGAGTGCCACTGGATGGTACTGCTTCCAGTTGTTGCCAGCTCTTCTAGTCAGATGGGGCCAGAAGACACTTTTCATGGTGAGTGGGGCTGTGATTTAGCAGCTTGACTGGGCTTGGGTAAATCAGGTTCTGAGGCCAGCAAAACTCTTCATTTGAGAATATGAATCAGGCAAATTTTACCCTGTGAATTCCCTGGTTAGAATCTGCCCCCGGCTCATTTCTTCAGATGAGCAGAGCTGCTGGTTGAGATTACTGCTTGGATACTAAAGGTATGAACACGGTCTGCCATGATTCGTATGCCGGTTGTTGCAAGCCTTTGTTTTCTTCTCCATCACAATCATATTTCCAGTGGCTAGACCCCACAGATTGGGGTCTCCATTATTGTGATAACAGAATAGGGGCTCCCACAAAGTGACCCCACGATGCTGGGGACTCCTTGGATTCTTTTTTTTCCCACTGGAGGAACTTGAGTGTCGGGGAGACCTCTTTTGTGCTATACTTTCCTGAGCAAGGGGCAATGTAATCCATGGGTAGCCAATTTTCTTACCCTTCTAATTCAGTTTTTATTGGTCTCTGTGGTGCAGGGATCTGCTTTAGCCTCACCTCACCTTCTCTCAGTGGTGTCTTGTTCTTGAATAGTTAGTTGTTAATTATTCTTGTGAAGGAGAGCAATTCCTGAACAACATATGTTACCATCTTGGTGACATTGCATGTACTTTCTAGTACAGAGTAATTTTACAGATATGAAAATTGCATTTTGAATGTGTTCCCATTTCTTGAGTGTTTTCTTTTTCTTTTTTCTTTTTGTTTTTTTGTTTTTTTTGCTATTGAACACAATAGGAGAAAAAGTAGATGACTTTTTGAGTACTAAATAAATAAATTAAGTAATTTGAAGAAGAAAGGCAGAGCAGCGGGAGGAGTGGGGGGAGAGGCAGAGAATCCCAAGCTGACTGCATTGAATGTGTAGCCCATCAAGGGGTCAATCCCTTGACCCATGAAATCATGACTTGAGCTGAATTTGTAAGTCAGACACTCAGCCAACTGAGACACCCAGGTGCCCCTTTTGGGTACTAATTTAAAGTTTGGTCACAATTGAAAGATGTTTGAGGGACTTCTGTGTACCTTAGTTAGTTAAGTGTCTGCCTTTGGCTCAGGTCATGATCAAGCCCTAGTTGGGCTCCCTCAGCAGGGAGCCTACTTCTCCTTCTCCCTCCACTTCTCTCCCTAGCTTGTGCTCTCTTTTTCACTCTCCCTCTGAAATAAATAATAACTATCTTAAAGGAAGGAAAATTGAAAGATGTTTGAATAATAGGTAACTAAATTTCAGAGGTGACAGATAATAGTCACTATTCATTAAGGGCCCACCATATACTGACTTTTTTGCAAAGTACTTTACATCATCTATATAATGTAATCCTCATATTAATCCTATGAAGTATATAATATTGTCCCCATTTTATAGCTGAAGAAACTTAAGTCTAGAGAGATTAAAGGATTATATAAATCCCACACAACTAGTAAATGGTAGAACTGGAATTTGAACTGAGGGCTCTCTGGCTCTAAAGCCCATAGTCATTCCATTGCATTGTACTTCAGGGTATTAAAAATAACATTTTTTAGCCATAGGTTGAATAGAGTCATCATGAGAAATTAGCTTGTTCCTTTGTTGGTATGAGAGTCATTGAGGTTTACTGCTGGTTTCTTTCAATTGACTTAAGAGCTCAGTCTCTAGGAGAAGGGGAATGTCTTCATTTATTACTTAGAAAATAATGAATGTGTGCCTTACTCACAGAAACATATTATATCTGTTAGGGACCAGTGTACACATTTAATGCAGAATGAAAATTTGCCCTTTGTTTTGCCCAGCCCATTAATTTTAAAATGCCTAGAGCCAAAAGCAGCTCCAAACAGTTGGAATACTACCTGTTATTCCAAAATAAACATTAAAATCCTCTCCCTATTTATAAAAAATAAAAGCATTCCTCTTTTCTTAACAAGCTTTGTCAGTAGAAAAGGAACTAAAATTGATGGCCTGGTGTTCTTTATTATTTTGCATTGAGTTCTGCATTATATTGTTGTTAAGATGAAATCTTGGGGTATTCACAAAAAGCAAGTGTATTTCCTGCCTACAGGAACCCTTGTAAAAAAAATTATTTTTAAAAAGACATATTCTTAGGCCACACATAATTAATTTTAAGTCATTCAGGGAGTACAAGCATAATTTTGTATTTTATATACAATAGTTTCTTTTTTTTCTTTTTCATTTCTCTTTTTTTTAACAACTGTTACTTAAGAAAACTGTTAAAATTTCTTAGACTGTCTCCCTTGAATATTTCATTTTTGATGCCTGTTTGAGACTTCATTCATGTCTGCAGTGTGAAGTTGTGCAAATGTCAGCAGACTGGATGTCATAGTAATGACGCCCAAGTCAAAATTTTATTTTGTGAGAGGAAGTGTCCATCTCAGTGCCTGATATGTTAGAAACACTCTCTCTCTCTCTCTCTCTCTCTCTCCCCCTCTCTCTCCCTCTCTCTCTCTCTCTCTCTCTCTCTCTCTATATATATATATATATATATATATATATACACATATATGTATTTTATTTGACAGAAAGAAACAGAGTGAGAGAGGGAACACAAGCAGGGGAAGTAGGAGAGGGAAAAGCAGGCTTCCTGCCAAGCACTGGGCCCAGTGCGGGGCTCAGTCCTGGGTCTCCGGGATCATGACCTGAGCCAAAGGCAGATGCTTAATGACTGAACCACCCAGGCACCCCTATTAGGAACTTTTTAAGATTCCTTGTGATTGTCTTTACATTTCTGTTAGCTAAATGATCTTCAATGATTCTCTAGCCCTCACTTTCCTTATCTTAAAAATGTGAGGCTTAAAGATGATTTTCAAGGGTCTTCAGCTAGCTTTGCAATGCCATAGTTTCTAGATAGACATGTAAGATCTGATGCAATAAAGCTAAAGGCTTCTCTTCTCTTACATGTCATGCTTATTCCTACTTCTTTGCCTTTGATCATTCTGTTTTTCCTGTCAGGAATGCTTTTTCTCCTGACTGTCCATCTAAAATTATCCAGTCAGCATTTATTCAACAACTTCTTCTTTGAATATTTACTGTGTACATTGTTAAAATAATGAGTAAAGTGAAACTTTAAATTCTAATAACTCCTTAAACTTTCTTTAAACCTTACTTCCTACATTAATTCTTTCTCAAAACTTCTAGATCATTTCAGTTTCTACACTTCTCATTTCTTAATATTTATTGTATTTATCATATTTTTAGTAATTACATTATATTTTGTGGAAAGAAAATTATATCATTCCCTTGACCAGCTTATAAAATCTTCCAGAGGAGATGTCATGACCTATAAGGGTTTGTAGATTAGAGGTATACATGCTACTAATAGTATGGTAGTTTGAGTCAATATAATATACTATATAGTCAATATAATATACTGTAATAGAAGTATAAATGAAATGAAAGAAGGGAATTCAAAAGGCATTAATGGTTTTTTGCTAATTTTTAGTTTGCTTGGCAAGTTTGAATATAGGTGATTTATAGAAAGACCTTTGATACACATAAAATTTGAAAATAATGACATTGATTTTTTTGGACTTTATTTATTTTTAGAGAGAGAAAGCTGAGTTGGGGGAGGAACAGAGGGAGAGGGGTCAAGCTAACTCTGCATTGAGTGGGGAGCCCAATATAGGTCTTGATCACAAGACCCTGAGATCATGACCTGAGCTGAAACCAAGAAGTAGGTGCTTAACTGACTGAGACACCCAGGTGCCCTGAGATTGATATTTTTTAACACTTTTTCTGGAACTTGTTAAGCCAAAAGTGCCCACTGGGAATGCTATAAACTTATTCCAAAGTTATCACATTTTTAAGGAAGTTACTTTTTTGGAATGAGCATTTTGTGACTAGATTTTGATCCAAACACAAATATTACTTTGATTACTTTATAGTTACCTGTTTGTTTGGATTGAAAAAATGATTGTATGGGGCACCTGTGCCTCTCAGTTGCTTAAGCATCTGCCTTCATGTCATGTCATGATTCCAGGGTCCTGGGATTGAGCTCTGCATTGGGCTCCCTGCTCAGTGTCGAGTAGGTTTCTCCCTCTCCCCTCAACTTGTGTTCTCTCTCTCTCTCAAATAAATAAAATCTTTTTAAAAAGACTATATAATCAGCCTGATCAAATGCCTTTAAAATTAGAGTTTGTTTCATTAATTTTTTCCCAAAGGTTGATGATCAGCCATTATTAAAATAGCAAATAATTTTTTTCTAATCTCATGGTAAGTAAAATTAAAAAATAAAAAAATATGTTTAGTATGTGATCCACCAGAGAATAAATGATACTTCTAAGATCCTAAGATGATGATTTTTGTATAAAATAATGCTAATTTACATGCATGAATTCTGCTGTCTTCATTGAAAAATCAATTACTTTAAAGATACTTCTTTGTTCTCTACTAAGTCAATTCACTGTTAAACATAATTCAGAAACATAGCTTCAGAGAGGCACTTAAAAAAAAGATTATTTATTTATTTATTTGATAGAGAGAAACACAGCTAGAGAGGGAACACAAACAGGGGAAGTGAGAGAGGGAGAAGCAGGCTTCCTATCGAGCAGGGAGCCTGATGTGGGGCTCGATCCCCGGACTCCAGGATCATGACCTGAGCCGAAGACAGATGCTTAACCAACTGAGCTACCCAGGTGCCCCTCAGAGAGGCACTTTTTAAAAAATATTTATGTATTTATTTGAGAGAGAGTGAGGTGTGGGGAAGGGCAGAGGGAGAGGGAGTGAGAGAATCTCAAGCAGACTTCCTGCTGAGCATAGAACCCACCATGGGGCTTAATCTCATGACCTTAAGATCATGACCTGAACTGAAATCAAGAATCAGATGCTTAACTGACTAAGCCACCCAGGCACCCCCGGAGAGGCACTTTTAAAGTGACAGAGGGAAGACCTTTGAAAACTTACTTCTTCATAAAAGCAATGAAGAATGCTGACAAAATTGCTCAAAATCAACATTTTTCAGAACTCCAGAAATTAATCAAAGACTTACAAAAAGAAAAATGGATGGATCTCAGTAAGAACAATACTTTCTGTGGTATTTTGACTTGTCCTACTTGTATCCCCCTCTCCCCAGATCCGTAGTAGCCTAGAAAGTTAGTAGTCACACGACCATTGTACCTGTGAAACCAGAAACTTAGTTAGCAGACAGTGAAGGGGGAAGAGTGGATTTAGAGATGCCCCCAAAACCATATCCCTATTAGATAATTTTCACTATTTGTCCTGTCTGGTAGCAACATGGAAAGCCCCATTCAAAGGACTTGTCTTTATTTGACCTGACTTAGAGCTTCTCCGTGGGAAAGAACCAACTCTAGGGAGTGTATTGAAAATGATCAGTGGCAATTATTTAACATTTCAAGTGCTTGAGGCTGTGGTACTAGTTGGAGAAACAAGAAGTTGGCCTAAGACATTAAAAGAAAAATATGGAAAATGAGATGTTTTTAGGGGCCTTTGAAAAGCTCTGATATATTTCTGAGGATCTCAAAGTCCAAACATGTATAGGACTATGGGCTATGCTCTCATTTGACCCAGCTTGATGCTGTGAATGAGTAAGAACAGAAGGCTAAAAGTTTTAAAGTGCCCAAATATTGAAAGCATAACCCAATACGCGCGCGCGCGCGCACACAAACACACACACACACCCTCTTACCAAAGGGTAGACATTGATTCAAAGCATTTAGGAAAATATTTGTCCAAACATTAGCTCAACACTAAGCAAGTACTTCAGTAATTGTATACAAGAATACAACCTTTACATAATTAGTCAAGGAGAGTCACTAAAATGTTAAAATAGCAACAGCAATAAAAACAAAAAATGTGAGTGATCTCTAAAGTTGCCACATTATGTTATTTAAAATTTATGGTTTTCAACAATAATTGTGAGTCATGGGAACACAAGTAGGGGGAAGTGAAAGAGGGAGAAGCAGGATTCCTACTGAGTGGGGAGAGCCTGATGTGGGGCTCGATCCCAGGACTCCAGGATCATGACCTGAACTGAAGGCAGTGGCTTAACCAACTGAGCCACCCAGGTGCCCCTAATTTAAAGATATTTAAAGAACTAAAGGAAGCTATACCTAAAAACTAAGGGAAAATATGAGAAAAATGTCTTGCTAAATAGAGGTTATAATTAAAGAGATAGAAATTATAAAAAATGAACTAAATAGAAATTCTGGAGTTTAATAGCCCAATAACTAAGATAAAATAAAAAGTCATTAGGCTTAGGAGATTTCAGCAGTCAGAAGAATGAATCAACCAAGCTGAAGATAGGTCAATTGAGATTATCCAGTCTGAGGAACAGAGAGTAGAAAGTATCAAGAACAAGGAACAGGGCTTCAGAGATTTATGAGATAACATCAGATGTACTAGTGTATGCATAACAGGAGTTCCAGAAAGAGAGGAGAGAAAGCAGAGATTGATTATTTGAAGAGAACTTTCCAAATTTGGTGGAAAACAATCTACACAAGCAAGAAGATCTACAAACTTGAAGTACCCTAAGTAATATAAGCTCAAAGAGATCCATACCTATACACATCATAGTTGAGCTGTTGAAAGCCACATTCAGGAGAGAACTGGAAAGCAGCAAGAGAAAACTTGTCATTATGAACAGTAGACCTTAATAAGATTAATAGCTACTTCTCATTAGAAACCATCAAGACCAGAAAGAAGTGATGACATATTTAAAGTACTGAGAGATAAAGAACATCAACCAGGACATCTATATTCAGCAAAACTATCTTTCCAAAATTAAGGAGGAATTAAGATATGTCCAGATAAAAATGAAGAGAATTTGTTACTAGCTGTTTTACTCTACAATAAATACAAAAAAAAATCTTTCAGGGTGGAAACAAGGAAACCACACCAATAAATGTAACTGCAAAGGAAAAGGTGAAAGCTATAATATAAATGGCTTTTTTGTTGTTGTTGTTGTTTTTGGGTTTTTTTTTTTTTTTTTTTTTTTTTTTTTTTTTTTTTTTTTTTTTTTTTGTAATTCTTCTTACCTGATTTAAAAGACTCCAGCACAAGTAAAGGCAGGTCTTATTTTTCTCACAAATTCTCTTCTCCTTTATTTTATTTGTATTCCCACAAGTATTTTACCTTTGGAATAAATGTAGTTTATGAATAAATGAATGAAGGTAGTTCCATCTTCTAGCTTCACTGCCTGAGTGTACTCTAAGTGCAAGTTGTTCTCTGCTCAAGAACAGAACTTACATTTACATGCCATGTTTCTTAGTAGGTTTTGATAGCTCAGCAACAAGAGTCAGTAAACCATTAAACACATTATAAAAATCTAAAGAAAAAAGACAACTCCATAGAGTTGTAATTATACAGTTATAATGTATAAAGATATAATTTGTATCAATAATGTAAGAGCTAAAGCTATGAAACTCTTGGGGCGCCTGGGTGGCTCAGTTGGTTGGGCGACTGCCTTCGGCTCAGGTCATGATCCCGGAGACCCGGGATCGAGTCCCGCATCAGGCTCCCCGCTACGGGAAGCCTGCTTCTCCTTCTCTCACTCCCCCTGCTTGTGTTCCCTCTCTGGCTGTGTTTCTCTCTGAAAATAAATAAAATCTTTAAAAAAACAAACAAACTATGAAACTCTTCAAAGAAAACATAGGAGCAGATTTATGTGATCTTGGGCTAAGTAATTGTTTTTAAGATGATACCAAAATCACAAGTGATGGAACAAAAAACATATATAAAATGGACTCACTCAAAATTTAAAGCCGTAGTGTTTGTCGGAGGAGGCTATTGAGAGGACACAACTATTAGTTGACCCTTAAGCTGGACTCAGGCAATCCCTTCCCTGTCCTTGGAGTGTGCTTTTTGCTTTCCTTTCCCATGCTAGAAGCTGCCCCAAGGATATAACCTTGGGGTACTACTGTGGTGTTGAGAACACCTGGACAGTATATGTGACTGAACTAAAAAGTAAAGCCTCTATATAAACTTTTATGTAGGAATGCATGTGTGGAGATTTACTTGGCTTGTGGCCACTCAAGGCAAGCCTTGTAATGGAGTTCCCTTGCTTTTAAAAATCACCACCTACCTTCTGAAGTGGTTTGCTTCTTTCTTCTGGCTCCTTTGGCTCTCTGTGTTTGGGGCCAGTTTGTGAGCTCACAATTGGTGAGCCAGCCAGGATACTGAAGAAATGGGCCTTGGGAAAGAGACATCTGCAGGGGAGATCCTCAGTTCACCATCAACCTCTATGTGAGGAGGCATGGGTTATATATTAGATGCTGGCGGACCATCGTGTGAGTACAGGAACATTCTAAAAATTCTGGGTAGTTTAATGAGGTTATTTGAGAAACTGCACTGTGGGAAAGAAGAGAAACACATGACTGCTACAGTGGGCCGACCTCGACTGCTACAGTTTGGCTAACTGCGGATGCCCAACTACAGGCTGAAACTCAAGTTAGAAAGCTGAGAGAAGAGCTGAAGGTAGAGAAGGATGTGCAGTTGTCCACTCCTCTGGTATTTTCAGGGTTGACAGACAAGGTGGGAGAGCAGAAAGGTAAGTTGGAGACCATAACATGTCGTTTTGCAAAGCCAGGAGAGCACAGGCTGTTGCAGATTAAGTTTTGAATGCTTGTGACAAAGTCTGACTAGGGTGCTAACAGATATAATCCCAGGAAAGTGATGAGAACAAAGGGGGAGGATACTGTGCTGCTTGACAATGAAATGGAGAGTGCTCCAGGCTGGCTAACCCTTAATATAGCTGACATCATTCTCAACAGTGAAAGTCTGAAATTCTAACATCAGACGCAAGACAAGGATGCCTCTTCTCATCACTCCTATTCAACATACTACTACAGGTCTTGGCCAAGGAATTTGGTAGAAAATGAAATAAAAGGCACCCAAAATGGAAAAGAAGAAGTAAAATTGTTTATGTTTGCACATGATACGATTTTATATATAGAAAATCCTAAGGGCTGCAGTAAAAATCTGTTTCAAGTATTAAACAAATTCACTAAAGTAGCAGGATACACAAAAATACACAAAGTTTAGTTGTATGTCAATACACTAAGACTGTACTATCCAAAAAAGAAAGAAAACAATCCCATTTATAATAGCATCCAAAATAATAAATTCTTAGGAATAAGTTATAGTGAAAACTATAAGATATTGGTGAAATAAATTGAAGACACAAATAAATTGAGAGATACCTCATGTTCATGTATCAGAAGAATTCATGTTGCTAAAATGTCCATACTATCTGTATCCATTTATACAATTAATGCAATAGCTATAAAAATTCCAATGAAATTACAACGGAAGCAGAGAAAACAATTCTCAATTTAGAGTGGAATTTACCCCCCCCCCCACATACACAAATACCCCATGCAATCCTGAGGAAGAACAAAGTTGGAAGTATCACACTTCCTGATTTCAAATTTTGTTATTAAGGTATCGTAGTCAAAATGGTCTGATATTATCATAAAAAGAGCTTAGAAAAAAACATACGCATATACGGTCAGTATTTGACAAGGAAATCAAGAATACTCATGGGCAAAGGATAGTCTCTTCACTAAAAGTTTCTGGGAAAACTGATTATTCATATGGAGAAGAATTAAATTGGAGCTGTATTTTACATCACTTACAAAAATTAACTTGAAATGGATTAAGGGCTTAATCATAAGACCTGTAGCTAAAAACTCCTCAAGGGAAAAGCTCCTTGACATTGGTTTTGGCAATGACTTTTTGTGTATGACACCAAAAGTGCAAGCAACAAAGGCAGAAATTAACAAGTAGGACTACATCAAACTCAAAATCCTTGCACAGCAAAAGAAGCCCTCAACAAAATGAAAATGAACCTCTGTGGAATGGGGGAAGAATTTACACACTATCTATCTGTTAAGGGGTTAGCATCAAATGAATAAAGAATTACTACAACTCAATAGCAAAAAACAAATAATCCAATTAAAAATGGATAGAGGATCTGAATAGACATTTTTTTTCAAAGAAGACAAATAAATGGCCAATAGGTACATTAAAAGGTCCTGAACATCACTAAATATCAAGAAAAATGCAACTCAAAACTACAATGAGCTGTCTCCTCATACCTGTTAGAGTGGCTATCATCAATTAAGCATGAGATAATAAGTGTTGAGGAGTATATGAGGGAAAGAGAATCATGTACTATTGGTGGTATGTAAATTGGTACAGCCAGGGGCACCTGGGTGGCTCAGTTAGTTAAGTGACTGCTTTTGGCTCAGGTCATGATCCTGGAGACCTGGGATTGAGTCCCACATCGGGCTTCCTGCTCGGCGGGAAGCCTGCTTCTCCCTCTCTCACTCCCCCTGCTTGTGTTCCCTCTCTAGCTGTGTTTCTCTCTGTCAAGTTAATAAATAAAATCTTAAAAAAAAATTGGTTCAGCCAGTACTGAAAACAGTATGGAGGTTCTTAAAAAAAGTTGAAGTAGAACTATCCCTATGATGTAGCAATCTCACTTTTGAGTGTATATCTGAAGGAAAGGAAATTACTATCTCAAAGGGATAGCTCCACCTCAAAGGGATAGCTCCACCACCATGTTCATTGCTATATTATTTACAGTGGCCAAGACGTGAAAATGACCTAAGTGTCTGCTGATGAATAATAGATAATGGAAATGTGGTATATATATGTAAAATGGACCATTATGCAGTCATGGAAAGAAGAAAATCCTGCCTCTCATAACAACATGGATGGATGTGAGGGCATTTTATTCATTTTATTGAGTGAAAGAAGTCAGATAGAGAAAGAGAAATATATTATCTCATTTATATGTAGAATTTTATAAAGGTAAGTCATAGAGATGAAGAATAAAATTGTGTGTGCCAGGGACTGCTTTCCAAGTGAAGGAAATGGGGAAAGTTGGTCAAGGTTACAGACTTCTGTGGTTATAGTTAACAAATACTATATTATATACTAGGAACTTGCTAAGAGTATAGGTCCTAAATGTTTTGAACATACACATATGCATGAATGAGCACACATGTGGTAATTATGTGAGGGGATAGAGGCATTAACTAACCTTACTGTAGTAATCATTTTGCAATATTTATGTGTAACATTCGTTGTATTGTCCAACTTAAACTTAAACAAAGTTGCATGTCAATTATATCTAAATAAAGTGGGGGAAGCCCCTGTATAATTAAAGGCATTTGTCCAAAGAAGATGTACAAATGGCCAATAAATCCATAAAAAATATCCTCAGCACCTTTAGTAACTAACAAGATGTAGATCAAAACCACAATGACATACCACTTGACACTCACTAGGGTGGTTATAATAAAAAAGACAGTAGGTGTTGACAAGGATGTGGAGAAACTGGAACTCTCATACATTACTGGTGGGATTGTAGAATCATGAAACCACTTTGGAAAACAAGTGTTTTCTCAAAATGAGTAACATAAGACCAATATGTCCCAGCAGTTTCAATCCCAGCTATATATCAAAGAGAAATGAAAAATATATACATACATAAACTTGTATGAGTGTTAAGAGTGGTATTAATCATCATAATAGTCAAAAAGTGGAAAGAGTCCAGTGTCCGTCAGCTTAATACTGGGTAAATAAAACATAATATGTCCATAAAATTGGATATAATTTGGCAATAAAAAAGGAATAAAAAGAAAACACTGATACATGTTACAATATGTATACACCATGAAATATTATCTAAAATGAAAGAAGTCAGTGATAAAAGACCAAATATTATATAATTTCATCTATATAAACTGCCCAGAATGGGCAAATCTATACAGATAGAAAGTAGATTAGCGTTTGCTAGGAGTTGTGGGAAGTAGTGAATGGGGAGTGGCTACCAGTGGATGCAGGGTCTCTTTATGGATTGATTAAATTCTTCAAAAATAGTGGTGATGAGTACACACAGCTTTGTGACTGTACTAAAACCCTATGAGGGGCAGCGGGGTGGCTCAGTTGATTAAGCATCTGACTCTTGATTTCAGCTCAGGCCATAATCTCAGAGTTGTCAAACAGCCCTGCGTCAGCCTCCTCATTCAGTGTGGAGTCCACTTGTCCTCTCCCTCTGCTCTTCCCCCCACTTGCACACACACACTCTCTCTCAAATAAATTTAAAAAAATCTAAAAAAACCCCCAATGAATTGTCTACTTTAAAATGAATTTTATGTCATGTGAACTATGTATCTGTGCAGCTGTTACTAAAAACTACAGAGATTTTTCCACTTTATTTAATTTTTGCATTATGTGAGTCAGTAAATAAGATCTGATACTAATTTCTGGAAAATCTCAGAAGCTTACATATTTTTTTCTTAGTATAACAAAATAGAAATTACATATTCTGCCTTTATATGCCGATATTAAGTTGCATTATTATTAGCACCTTAATTTCTCCATTCTTCCTACATTCTCAGTCCTAATCAAGAGGGTCACTGTTCTCCCAGTTGTTCAATCTAGAAACCTGAAATGCAAGAGTGAATGTCAAAGCCAAATAGTTTCTTCCTCATTGATGTGTCAAGTCTGTGCCTTACTCCCATTTTCTGTCTTTTTTGAAACTTCCTCATCTCTTTCCAAAATATTTCAGTAACTTCTTTACATAATTTACTGCCATTCATTTCTGTTTTCGTTAATGCATCCTTCTACATGAAGTTAGTCATGTCTCCACGTTGCTGATAAAAAGTCTCATCATTTGGCTTGGAATTGAAGGCCACTTGCACTTAACCTCCGTTTACCTTTGCCCATGGGTTCTCTTTCCCTTTCCCTGACTTAATCATATTATTTAATTCTTCATTACAAAACATTATGTAAATGCATATTTTGTATTGTACAGTAGGGATAGAAAGATGGCTTTGTTCACTTTCTTCTCTCAATACATTTTCTAAAACTTATCTTTTACTTAAGGCTCACTGGTTTATTCTGATCAGTTTACTCAAAGAAGTATTTTTCTTTGTTGGATAGCACTGCCTTCTCCTGCCACCTCCAGACAGAGTCTGGTTAAATTTTAGTACTCATCATATCTAACTCAAAGGTTGTCCTAAGCATTACATGAGATAATGTATATAAACTCTTCAGTACAGAGCCTGTAATAAATGTTAGCTGCTTCTTTTCTCCTCTTTTTCTTCAATCTCTTCATTCTCCTCCTCCTCCTCCTTCTCTCTGACTTATTAAAATTATTTTCTTATGTAGGGCCTGGATCTAATATTACTTCTTTTGAGAAGCCCTTTCCACAGTCTACCTCCCATGCATCCTATTATCATTTGTGTTCCCATGGCAGTATACAGAAGGAAATCATTTATCATGATACTTAATTGATAATGTTAGTACTGTTTTATTTCTCTCCACAGCTCGACTTTGATTTCCTTTCACAGAAAGAAAATTTTTGTACGGTCAAAATTAACCGTGTCTGGCATATAGTAGGGATTTAATATATAGTTCCTAAATTTTAGGAATTTAAAATAATTAAAATATTAATTATTAATATTTTTAAAATAATTTGGGATCAAGTTGCTTAAAAATAGGATGGGATTATTTCTAATAGAAAGCATGAGTAAAAAATTATAGTTTTTCATATTTACTTTAGATGATAATTATGCAAGAACTGTATTTGTGTGATAACACTAAAAGTTCCATTAAAGCAAAAATTTAAGACCTTTCTATTGGCTGCACTGATATGCAGTTATCTTCAAATCATCATATGGATCTATCATAAAACCTTGTATGATTTAGTGAACAGCAAATATTTATTTAATGGATGAATAGATGAATGAATATATAGTACGAATGTATAATTCAAAAATCCTTTTTTCTGGAAATGATTATTCTTATTATATTGCAAGTATCCCCTGAAAAAATAAGATGAATTGAATTTGGTTCATTTTGCCAGTGGGATATTTGTATTCATAAAGGAGTGATTTGATTATATATCAATTTTTCATGATTAATAATTTAATAGTGAATGATTTTGTCATTAGATACTTTTTCCATGCTAATATGTATTACATAAATGACAGTAATAATCTATGAAATTAAAGTATATTGGAAAAGTAATTTTTATACCAAATAAACTATTAATAAGGAGTTCCTACTGAATTATATTTTAAAATATCTGCAAATTATAAAGCACTACACATATTAGGAAAAAAATAGTTTGAGTGTAGAAGCAGTACTACACACTTTTATGACTTATTGTTTTTTTCATAAACTTTGCAAGGAAAAAAATTTTTCTAGTCAATCAGAAGCATAAATAAAGAACACCCAAGATGCCTATATATTTTACATTTAGCCAGGATGCTGCACAAGGAGAACAAAAGGACTTGCTACTGAATCAAGTGATTAAATGTAACAATACATAGACTAGGCAACAAATAACCTATTAAGCAGAGAGAATGCTTAAGTGAACATTTTTGTTGGAAAGTAAATTTTCAAATGTTAAACTGTTCTTCATTGCTGCCATTGGTCTATTTATTTAGTTCAGTCTTGCTATTTGGTGTAATATGTATTTGACAGGTTTCCTATTTTTTCTAAAAGTACAAAGATGAGCTGAAATTGGTAGTGGAAGAAAAAAGCAAAAAAAAAATGGTGGAGGGAGGATAATGATGAAAATGTGAAAAGTAAAAATATGTAAAATTGGTATACTTTTATAATAAGACATTATTTAACATATTATTTATAAAAGCCATGTAATAGCAAGTTTTGAGGAACTTTTTTAAAAAAATATTTTATTTATTTATTTGACAGAGAGAGAGATCACAAGTAGGCAGAGAGGCAGGCAGAGAGAGAGGAGGAAGCAGGCTTCCTGCCAAACAGAGAGCCCAATGCGTGGCCTTGACCCCACGACCCTGAGATCATGACTTGACCTGAAGGCAGAGGCTTTAACCCACTGAGCCACCCAGGCGCCCTTGAGGAACTTTTATAAAATATTGTCTATGAAGAGGTGCCTGGGTGGCTCAGTTGATTAAGTCTCTGACTCTTGGTTTAGGCTCAGGTCATGATCTCTCTTTTGTTTTGTGATGTGGTATATTATGTTTATTAATTTGCACATATTGAACCATATTTGCATCCCTGGAGTAAATCCAACTTAATCATGCTGTATGGTTTTTTTAATGTATTGTCAAATTTGGTTTGCTAATATCATGTTGAAGATTTTTACATTTATGTTAATCAAGGATACTTGACTATAAGTTTCTTTTTTTATGTTGTCTTTGGTTTTGGTATTAGGGTAATGCTGGTCTCAGAATTAATTTGGAAACAGTTCTTGATCTTCAATTTTTGAGAATAATGTGAAAAAGATAGATACTGAATATTTAAATTTTGGGTAGGATTCATCTGTGAAGCTATGTGTTCCCTGACTTTTGTTCATTAGGAATTTTGTGATCACCAATTCAATTTCATTTCCAGTAATTGGTGTGTTCACATTTTCTATTTCTTCCTGATAAGTTATGAAAGATTATGTCTAGGAATTTGTCTACTTTTTCTCTGTCCAATTTGTTGGTTTATAATTGCTTATAGTATTCTCTTTGATCTTTTGTATTTTTTGTATTGGTTATAACTTCTTTCTCATTTTATTTACTTGGGCATTCTCTCTTATTTTTTTGGTAAGTTTGGATAAAGATTTATCAATTTGTTTATTTTTTCAAAGACCCAGCTCTTCGTTTCATTGATCTTTTTTATTATTGTTTCTATAACAGATGATAGATCAACATAACAAATATAATAATAATGAAGACATTTCAAGTATTGTAAGAATTATCAAAATGTGACAGAGACATGAATGAGCAAATACTGTTGGGAAAATGGTGCCAATAGATTTATCTGATGGAAGTTTTCTACAAACTTTCACTTTGTAAAAAAAATGCTGCATTTGTAAAACACAATAAAGTGAGGCACAATAAGATGAAGTATGCCTATATTTTCCTTTCTTCTAAATTTAGGCTTTATTTGTTCTTTTTCTAGTTTCTTTAGGTGGAAGGTTAGATTACATATTTGTTTTTTATTACTTTTTGAGGTAGGCTTGTATTGCTATAAACTTTACTCTTAGAGCTGATTTTTTTGTTGTGTCACATAGATTTTGGAATATTGTGTTTTATTTTCATTTTTCTCAAGGTATTTTTTTTCAAGGTTTTATTCATTTGAGAGAGAGAGAGAGAGAGAGAGAGAGAGAGAGAGAATGAGCAAGAGAGAGCAATAGCAAGGGGAGAGGGCCAGAAGAAGAGGGAGAAGCATATTCCCCACTGAGCAGGGAGCCTGAAGTGGGGCTCGATCTCAGGACTGTGGGATCATGACTTAAGCTGAAGGCAGATGCTTAACTGACTGACCCACCCAGTTGCCCTAAAAGGTATTTTTTAATTTTTCTCTTTGATTTTTTTCATTGGCTCATTTGTTGCTTAGTAGCCTATTGTTTAATCTTCACATATTTATGCTTTTTCAGTTTTCTTCTTAACATTGATTTCTAGTTTCATAGCATTGTGTGAGGAAAAGATGCTAGGTATTATTTCAGTACTCTTAAATTTGTTGAGATTTGTTTTATAGCCTAACGTGTGATCTCTTTTGAAGAATGTTCCATGTGCCTTTGAAAAGAATGTGTATTCTGCTGTTTGGGGATGGAATGTGTTGAATGTGTCTATTGGGTTCATCTGGTCTAATGTGTCATTCAAAGTCACTATTTCATTACTGATTTTCTGTCTGGATGATCTGTTCATTTTTGTAAATGGCACGTTAAAGTTCCCTACTATTATTGTTTTACTGTCACTTTTCCCCTTTATTTCTGTTAATATTTGTTTTATATATTTAGATGCTTCTATGGTAGGTAGATATTTACCATTTTTACGTACTCTTGTTATATCGATCCCTTTATCATTATGTAATTATCTTCTTTGTCTCTTATTATAGTCTTTTAAAAATTTTTATTAATTTTTATTTTTTCCATAACCCAGCCACCCTGTCTCTCTTTCCCACCCCCAGTAACCCTCAGTTTGTTTCCTGAGATTAAGAGTCTCTTGTGGTTTGTCTTCCTCCCCGGTCCCATCTTGTTTCAGTTTTTCCCTTCCTACCCCCCACAACTCCCCTCCCTACCTCTCAAATTCCTTGTATCAGAGAGATCATATGATAATGGCCTTTATCTGATTGACTTATTTCACTCAGCACAATACCCTCCAGTTCCATCCACATCATTGCAAATGGCAGGATTACATTCTTTTTGATGGCTGTGTAGTATTCCTGTGTGTGTGTGTGTGTGTGTGTGTGTGTGTGTATGTGTGTGTGTGTGTGTGTGTGTACCACATCTTCTTTTCCATTCGTCTGTTGATGGACATTTAGGTTCTTTCCATAGTTTGGCTATGGAGGACATTGCTGTTATAAACATTGGGAGCATATGCCCCTTCGGATCACTACATTTGTATCTTTAGAATAAATACCCAGAGATGTGATTGCTGGGTCATAGGATAGCTCTATTTTCAACTTTTTGAGGAACCTCCATACTTTTTTTCCAAAGTGCCCGCACCAGTTTGCATTCTTACCAATAGTGGATGAAGTTTTCTTTTTTTCCACATCCTCATCAACAATTGTTGTCTCTTGTATTGATTTTAGCCATGTTCTGACAGGTGTGAGATGATAGTTCATTGTAGTTTTGATTTGTATTTCCCTGATGATCAGTGATTTTAAACATCTTTTTATGTGTCTGTTGGCCATCCCTATGTCATGTTTGGAAAAATTTCTATTCATGTCTTCTACCCATTTTTTAATTGGATTATTTGGCTTTTACATATTGAGTTGTAGCAGCTCTTTATATATTTTGGAAACTAACCCTTTATTGGATATGTCAGTTGCAGATATCTTCTCCCATTCTGTAGGTTATCTTTTAGTTTTTCATGATGGTGTCCATCTGTGCAAAACCTTTTTATTTTGATGTAGTCCCAATAGTTTATTTTTACTTTGATTTTCCTTGCCTCAGAAGACATAGCTAGGAGAAAATGGCTACAGCTTATGTCGGAGAGGTTACTGCCCGTGTTGCCCTCTAGGATTTTTATGGTTTGAGGTCTCAGATTTAGGCCTTTAATCTGTATGTATTTATTTTTTGTTTGGTATAAGGAGGTGGTCCAGTTTGGTCCAGTTTCATTCTTTTGCATGTTGCTGTCCATTTTTTCTAACACCATTATCAGGTATTCATTTTCTTTCTCTCTTTCTTTCTTTTTTTTTTTTTTTAAGATTTTATTTATTTGAGAGAGTGAGAGAGAGTGAGTGAGCAAGAGAGAGAAAGTACAAGCCAGAGAGAGGCAAAGGGAGAAGCAGACTTCCCACTGAATGAGGTTCCTGATGCAGGGCTTGATCCCAGGACCCTGGGATCATGCCCTGACCTTAAAGAAGACATTTAATGTACTGAGCCACCCAGGCCCACCTCAGGTGTTTCTAATAATGGATAGACTTTCCTAAATTGCTCATAATTCATTAAAATCAAATGTATAATCTTGAGCATGCTGTTTACAGACAATTCATAAGTAATGAGAATGAATTGCTAGTCTTGGAAATCTCTTATCTTGGTGATATTCTGGAACCCATTGTGTTACCAGAACATTTTTTAAATATTGGGAAATATATTGTCATTCATTGTATACAATCATCCTAAATATTTATACTGTAAGAAATGTAAGACCCAGGGGTGCCTGGGTGGCTCAGTGGGTTAAAGCCTCTGCCTTCGGCTTGGGTCATGATCTCTGGGTCCTGGGATCAAGTCCCGCATCGGGCTCTCTGCTCAGCGAGGAGCCTGTTTCCCCCCCTCTTTCTGCCTGCCTCTCTGCCTACCTGTGATCTACCTCTCTGTCAAATAAATAAATAAAATCCTTAAAAAAAAATAAGACAAAAAAATAAATGTAAGACCCAGAAGCAATTTTCCAGATATGCTCAGTACCATTCAGATTCTTGTTACTGTTCTGTGCTAGGACCCATAGATTAAGAAGATTATGAAGAAATTTTAAAAATGGAAGACAATTATGGAAATTAATGAAGGAATTGAAAACAAGATCATTAAAAGATGGGTAAAGAAATTGTGTTGATTTAACCAGGAGATGAGAAAGCTCAGGAACATATGTGAATTACAGAAGGCATTGTTACAGTTTATAATGTGATACTGACTTCTAAACAGTGTAAACACCAATGGGAAAATTTTAGTTGGTTCCATGTTTTGAACTTAGAGGTAGCCTCTGAGTTTATTGATCTTCTAAACTGTTTTGCAGTTCACTAATGTTTAATTTTAACTCTATCATTTCCTTCCTTTTATCCTTTTAGAGTTTGTTATTTTTGTTTCAATTTCTTGAATTGGCTGCCTTAGCATATTCATTTTCAGTCACTTAAAAAAAATTCCTAACATAAATAGTAAAGAGTCAATATTTCCCACTAAGTAATATTTAGCTGTTGTAGTTTGATCCAAGTTTTTCCATCTCTGTGTTAACTAATTTATATTAAGAAATTTTCCTTGCTCCTAATGCTAATTGGAGTAAAAGTTCTACCTCCTGAGCCAGGGCACCCAGGACCACAGCTGAGCTGCACTGTGTGTGTGTGTGTGTGTGTGTGTGTGTGTGTGTGTGAGAGAGAGAGAGAGAGAGAGAGAGATTGAGTAATTTATTCTCTTTCTGCATCAGTTTGCTCATTTGTAAATCATGGCATTATAATAGCAGTACTTGCCTTATATGGTTTTATGAAGATTACATGAGTTAACAAAGTTATAATACATAGAAAAGTGCCCAATATTAGGAAGAACCATATGTGTTATTATTATTTGTTTGGAACAATTTATCAATTTTTAATTTAATATCATTGTGGCCAGATATTATGGACTATATGTTATAATACTGGTTCTTTTTTAAAAATTTATTTTAAGACAGTTTTTTTCAGAGCAGTTTTATCTTCACAGCATATTTGAGAGGGAGGTACAGAGATTTCCCATATACTCCCTGCCCCAACACATGCATAATCTACCCCATTATCACCATCCCTACCAGAATTGTACATTTGTTACCAAGGATGACCCTACATTGACACATCATACCCACCCACAGTCCATAGTTTACCTTGGGATTCACTTTTGGTTTTGTACTTGAGTGTTTGGACGATTATGCGAAGACATAGATCCATAATTATGACATCATACAGAGTATTTTCAGTGTCCTATAAATCCTTTTTGCTCCATCTGTTCATCCCTCCCCTACATACCCTTGGAAACTACTAATCTCTTTATTATCTCCATATTATGGCCATTTCCAGAATATCATATAGTTTGAATTATATAGTATGTAGTCTTTTTAGATTGGCTTCTTTAACTTATTAATAAGCATTTAAGGTTCTACCATGTCTTTTCATGGTTTGATAGCTCACTTCTCTTTGATATTGAATAGCATTCCAGTGTCCACATGTACCACATTTTATCCATTCATCTACTGAAGGGCAGGTTGGTGGCTTCTAAGTTTTGGCAATTATGGGTAAAATTTCTGTGAACATCTATGTATTGGTTTTTGTGGGAATATAAGTTTTCACCTCTTTTGGGTAAACGCCAAGGAGAATGATTGCTTGATTGCATGGTAAGCTGTATGGTAAGAGTATGTTTAATTTTGTAAGAAACCACAAAACTGTCTTATAAAGTGGCTGCACCCTTTTGCGTTCCCAACAGCAATATATGAGACTTCTTGCTCCAGCATTTGGTGTATGTTGAGTCTTCATATTTGTTAAGATTTGCTTTGCTTAATTTTTAATTACCAAAAGAGATATGTTACATTTTCTTACAGTGATTGTAAATATGCCAGCATCTCATAATTTAATTAGTATTTTAAGTATTTTGTGTTTATCATATTGAAGTCATGAAAATATAGAAAGTATAATTATTTTCTGATAAATCTTCTTGTTTTCATTATCTGATACTGTCTTTAATCCTAGTAACTTCTATTAGCTTTAGTAGTTAGTATTAGCTTTAGTACCTTTTTTGTTTGATATAAAAACAGTATTTTTAAAACCTTAAATTTATTTATCATTCTATTATTTATTTGCTTATAAGTCTTCTTCCAGTTCTTCCTTTTACTCTTTATGTGTTCCTTGTATTGTATAGTTTTCCTTGTAATAACATGAACTGAATTGAAAAAAATTATAAGTATGTCCTTTTTTGTTTTGTTTAATTTTGTTACTCTGATTTATGCTTGCTGATATACTGATAGATTTATTCTTGTTTTCTGCTTTTAATTTAGTTTTTATTTTTCTCTGTTTTATACTAAATTTATGGTAGTGTTTTCAAACATTTAAATGCATGAAACTTAAGTGTACCTTTTCTGAGTTTTGATGAATGCTTAAATCTATGTAAGCCATAACCTCAGATAATTTCAATTTCCCATATCTCTCTTTCCAGCCAGTCTTTGTCCCACTCCTCTAGAGATAACCACTGTTCTCATTTTTCCCATCATAGATTATATTTGCCTGTTTATATTAATTTAATATTAGTGGAATAACAAAATCTGTTCTTTTTTGTATAAGACATCTTAAACTCCACATGATGTTTTTGATATTCATCTATGTTGTTGTGTATACCAATAGTTTCTTTTTAAAAATTTTTTTTAAAGATTTTTTAATTTTTTTGACAGAGAAACACAGCTAGAGAGGGAATACAAGCAGGGGGAGTGGGAGAGGGAGAAGCAGGCTTCTCACTGAGCAGGGAGCCTGATGTGGGGCACCCCAGGATCATGACCTGAGCTGAAGGCAGACCCTTAACAACTGAACTATCTAGGTGCCCTATTTTTTCTTTATAAGACAACACTAGTATACCATAAATTGTTTAAACACTTTTCTGTTGATTTATACCTAGCTGTTTCCAGGTTTTGGTTATTATGAATAAAGGTGCTTTTGCATTTATGCACAAGACTTTCTGTAGAAAGTTCTGTTAAGTAAACATGTAAGAGTGGAATTATTTGATCATAGGATAGGTATAGTTTTAGTTTTATAAGAAACTGACAGACCATTTTACTGTTGCACCAATAAATGAGATTTCCAGTTACTGGAATTTTTGCCTTTGGTAAATGTGTAGGGTGGTTTAATTTTTCTTTCTGTAATGATTATATTTGTTAGTATCTTCTCATGTGGTTATTAATCGATTATATATTTATCTTTGTAAGTCTCTGTTAAAATATTTCCCTCATTTTTAAGGTTGTTTGTCTTTTTATTATCGAGATTTTATAAAAAAATACTTTTATCCTTTTCTTTTTTCTGTTGAATTGTAAGCATTTTCTTATTTTTTTTTATTTATCTCTTATAAAAACCGGTTGAAATAGATATTATTTCTGTTTTAGGTATGAGGAAACTAAAGCTTATACTAGTTAAGTGACTTACGCATAGTCTCATAAGGAATAAGTGATAGGACTCTGATACAGGGATGTCTAGCAACAAAACCTTATGTTTTTTTTACTACATTATGCTACAAATAATAGTATGGGACTTCATATAGGAGGGAGTCTCTGTGGCTGGGATGGTTATGATAATAAGTGAAAATGATGGATTTTGAGGAATGACTAAACCATCTATTATGTAGTGGTGGCATGGGACATAGAGATTTATAACAATATCTCCATGAAAACATAGTATATACCTATATGTAGTAATAACAAAGAGATGGGCCAGAAAGTGATCTTGATGTGCAATATTTGAGGCCAAAAACTTTTACAAGTAATTATCAAGGTGTTTCAGTGCATTACAAATAATAAGAAATAAAATTTTCTTCTCAATTTTTAAAATACTACTCTGTGTCCTCCATTGCTAAAATGGTTTGGTTCCCACAACTGTGAATTAATAAAGTATTGATTTTACTTGATACTTTTATTTAATGGGCATTTTAAAAAGTGGGTACTACCATTTTTGAAGTACGTTGGGTCGGGTTTGGAACCTCAGGATATTTTAACTTGAGAAATTAGGACAACTTCCATGATTATAAAACAGCTAGCATGGTAGGACATTTAAATTAGCCTAGTTTGGTGAGTGAATTAATGAGAGAGATTCTTGGAGGGATTCAAAGTCCTGTCAGAAGTGGAGGGAAGAGAATCAGATAAATGTAGAAAGTTCTGTGGGTTTAGTGGCCCATAAACAAGGTTACCTGTAGGATTTTTTTTTTCCTGTGTATTTAGTAACAACCCTCCATTCCCATTTTAAAGCAGTACAAGAATTTCTCTTTTGGTAGTTTTGCTTTGCAATTACTCATCTGGTTCGTGGTTCAATCTCTGAACTAGTAAGTAGTATAACTAAAAAAAAAATGCAGCTTAGGTCTTTCTGTTTCTATGGATGAAACTAATTTAAACACAAGTTAATGTGTTTTTTTTAATTTTAATTTTTATTTTTTCCCAGTATTCCAAGATTCTTTGCCCATTCCCCACACCCAGTGCTCCATGCAATAGGTGCCCTCAGTACCCACCACCAGGCTGGCCCATCCCCTTACCCCCTTCCCTCCAAGTCCCTCAGTTCGTTTCTGTGTCCAGAGTCTCTCTTGTTTTGTTTCTCTCCTTCCCATTTACTCTCCTTCTCCTACTGTCTTCTATATTACTCCTTATGCACCGCAAGTAAATGAAACCATGTGATATTTGACTTTCTCTACTTGGCTTATTTCACTCAGCATAATCTCTTTCAATCCAGTCCATGTTGCTACAAAAGTTGGATATTCATCCTTTCTGATGGAGGCATAGTATTCCATTGTATATATGGACCACATCTTCTTTATCCATTCATCTGTTGAAGGGCACCTTGGCTCTTTCCACAGTTTGGCGATTGTGGCCATGGCTGCAATGAACATTGGGGTACATATGGCCCATCTTTTCACTACATCTGTATCTTTGGGGTAAATGCCCAGCAGTGCAATTGCAGGGTCACAGGGTAGCTCTATTTTTAATCTTTTAAGGAATCTCCACACTGTTTTCCAAAGTGGCTACACCAGTTTACATTCCCACCAACAGTGTAAGAGGGTTCCCCTTTCTCCGCAGCCTCTCCAACACTTGTTGATTTCTGTCTTGTTAATTTTGGCCATTCTGACTGGTGTAAAGTGGTGTCTCAGTGTGGTTTTGATTTGAATTTCCCTGATAGCTAGTGATGCTGAACACTTTTTCATGTGTCTGTTAGCCATTTGTATATCTTCTATGGAGAAATGCCCCTTCATGTCTCTTGCCCATTTTTTGATGTGTTCATCTTCTTTTTGGATGTTGAGTTTGAGTAGTTCTTTATAGATCTTGGATATCAGCCCTTTGTCTGTAGTGTCATTTGTAAATATCTTCTCCCATTCTGTGGGTTGCCTCTTTGTTTTGTTGACTGTTTCCTTTGCTGTACAGAGCTTTTTATTTTGATGAAGTCCCAGAAGTTCATTTTCGCTTTGTCTCCTTTGCCTTTGGAGACGTGTCTTGAAAGAAGTTGCTGTGGCCGATGTCAAAGAGGTTACTGCTTATGTTCTTTTCCAGGATTTTGATGGATTCCTGCCTCACATTGAAGTCTTTCATCCATTTCAAGTTTGCCTTTGTGTGTGGTGTAAGAGAATGGTCTAGTTTCATTCTTCTATATGTAGGGGGAGGAACATCCAACAGAAGAAGAATACTGAGACTGCAACCCCAGTCACAGAATTACTGGAAATGAACATAAACAATAACAGAAATGGAATTCAGGGCAGCAATTGTCCAAGCAATGGCTAATTTGGAAAATAACATTAGTCTCAAAATGGAAACCCTAATAACAGAAGTGAAAGCTGAGGTTAGAAAGGTTATTAATGAGATGCAATCTAATTTAAATATGCTAACAGCTAGAGTAAGTGAAGCTGAAGATGGTATCAGTGATTTAGAAGACAGAGGGATTAAGAAGGAGGAGCAAGAGTGAAATAAGCCAAGTAGAGAAAGTCAAGCATCACATGGTTTCACTTACTTGTGGAGCATAAGGGGTAATACAGAGGACAGTAGGAGAAGGAAAGTAAATGGGAAGTAGGGTAATTCAGGGAGAGAAATGAAACAAGAGAGACTTTGGACACAGAAACAAACTGAGGGACTTGGAGGGAAGGGGGTGAGGGGATGGGTGAGCCTGGTGGTGGGTACTGAGGGCACCTATTGCATGGAGCACTGGGTGTGGGGCATGGGCAAAGAATCTTGGAACACTGGGAAAAAATTAAGGAACAATTTTCAAAAAAAACCCACACACAAACACACACAAAAAGAAAAAGAAGGAGGAGCAAGAGAAATCTTGGAGCAAACAGCTAAAATCCCATGAAAACAGAATAAGGGAAATAAATGATGCCATGAAACGCTCCAATATCAGAATTACTGGAATCCCCGAAGAAGTTGAGAGAGAGAGAAGTCTAGA
>PITA01006476.1:0-70429 GCA_004023965.1 Spilogale gracilis | reverse complement strand
TACTGGAATCCCCGAAGAAGTTGAGAGAGAGAGAAGTCTAGAAGATATTGTTGAACAAATCATGGATGAAAATTTCCCAAATCTGGGGAATGAAACAAATGTTCATGTCCCAGAGGCAGAGAGGACACCCCCGAAGATCAATGAGGCCAGAAAAACCTCCAGGTACATAATTGTGAAATTCGTGAATCATAAAACCAAAGAATATGTCTTAAGGGCAGCTAGGGGAAAGCGATCCCTTACCTATAGAGGGAGGACCATCAGAATAACATCAGACCTTTCCACAGAAACCTGGCAAGCCAGAAAGAGCTTTCAAGACATATTCAGGAAGTTACATGACAAAAATGTGTTCTTTTAAGCTCTTCAACCCTCTGTGACTTTCTAGGGCTTAGATTCTTTATTAATCTGTGTCTACTTCTATTAGATCCATATGATTGTTTCCCTGGCGTTCTGCTCCATGACTACATATCTTGGAGGCTCTGTGTGGTGCTGAGAAGACTCAAGGAGAGTCGACTGAAAGGAGGATTTGTTTGGATTCCAAACTAACCCTCTTGTTTCTGACTGACTGTGAAGTTGATAGGAAGGTAACTGCCTGTTTTCCTGTCACTCTGAATACATTCCTATCACAGTGTTTCTATGATATTGCACTTAAAGGCCATTAGAGTGCATGATTTGCAGAATAAAGCCAGTTGGTTGAATTTCCTACGATCATTGTGTTAAGAGAATTTATATTTCCTTTTTTTTAAAAAGATTTTATTTATTTATTTGACAGAGATAGATCACAGGTAGGCAGAGAGGCAGGCAGAGAGAGAGGGGGAAGCAGGCTCTTTGCTGAGCAGAGAGCTGAGCTGAAGGCAGAGGCTTTAACCCACTGAGCCACCTGGTGCCCCGAGAATTTATATTTCTGACCCTGAGTTTTTGCATATAGGACATTATAGTTCCATGTGGGTATTTTAGAATTTTTCTTTGGTATTATTATCAAGGTAAAGTGACTTCTTTATGAACCAGAGCCACATATGAAAACTCAATTACAGATTTGTGAGCAAAGTCTATACTTAGGCACTCTGTTCTTTTAACTTTAATAGAAGTTGCAAGTGAGTAATTTGGTTGCTCACAGAGAAGCCAATTAATATTCCTTTAGTGATTGCAGCTTTCTGTTTTCAGAGTTGACTTCTTATATGGAGCAGTTGTTACTGCTTATATTATTTTTCAAGAAGTTTAGGACGGTCCTTATGTTAAACTTTAAATACTCTATCTGCAAAGTTTGCTCAAGAACTAGAATGATGAACTTAAATGTGTAACTTTGCAATTAGTGTATTAACTTAAGTACTATTTTTGGTATCACTGTGTTTCGTAAGTCCTCTGGTTAGTGTGTTTCTTTTTGTCAGATTTTACCAGAGCATAGCAATTGGAACACAAAGTAAACATTAACAGACTTTTCTTTGTACTTGCATTTGGTTACCAGGAAAACCTTATTTGTTGTTGTTTTTATCTTTTTAGAAGGTGCTCTTTAAAATGAGTAGAATTAAGGATTCTGTATTTTAAAGGAACAAATGTCAAGATGAATAGATGTGATTATCCAAATAGGTTCTCTCAAAGGATAGTTTTTAATTTTTGTAGAAGTGTGCATTCTGAAAATAGGAGAAAGCAGGTTCTGTATTTTCAGCTTTTTCTTGACAAATACTGGTGTAAATTATCCAGCTGTTCTTCCTCTGTATGGATTTTGTAGTACTCAGAGCGATTTATAGGTCTAGAGTGCAGCTGCTGTAAGTCATTTATTTTCAGTTCTATATTAAATCCATCATATACAAATACATTAGCATTCAGTACAGAGCTCAACGGCTTAAGACATTTCTTCCCTTCTGCTTTGCGGTCCTGCAAATGTTTGTAGGAATACTGAATAGCATCCCCAAATTATTAGGTTGATATGTACTTTTAGAAGGGTTCCTTTCTGGTATTTCTCTTTAGAGTATTTGAAATCCATTCATTTATTGATAGAAAAGGAACAGTCAAAATGAATTCTCATGTCAACATTAACAGATTGGTAATACTAATGTGCTTACTTTTGACAAATTAGGACTTCATCTTGGTCTGTTCATTTGCCTTTTCTGCCATATGTCTACTATTTAGATATGTTCATGTTTCAGAAACTTAATTAATTGCAGTTTTTTGGAGGAGCACCTGTTTGAAATTAAGTAAGGGAAATTATCATATTATTCTAGTTTTTTTTTTCTACTTGAAGACATCTATTCCACCTACAATATAAATATATACTTATAAAGATCAATGTGTGTGTTTCTTGTTTATACTTTCTTTAAAATGCTTCATGATGGGGCACCTGGTTGGCTCAGTTGGTTAAGAGGCTGCCTTGAGCTCAGGTCATGACCCTGTATCGGGCTCCTTACGTCGGGCTCCCCACCACGGGCTCCCTGCTCAGTGAGGAGTCTGTTTCTCCCTTTCCCTCTGCCTAATGTTCCCCTGCTTGTGTGCTCTCTCTCTGTGTCAAATAAATAAATAAAATCCTTAAAATATGCTTCATATTGTCCCCAGAATATTGATGCAAATTTTAAATGTACATATTTTTTGAAAGTAATCACATTTTTTAAAATGTGTGTCCAGATAGCTATTCACAGAATGTGATATTCTTCTGTCTATTAATGTTAAATAAAGCATGGCTCTTGTTTCTTCCCTTTTAATCTTTCCCATGTACATTTTCTTTTTTTAAAGATTTTAAATCTTTTTAAAGATTTGTAAAGATTTTATTTTTTTATCCGAGAGAGAGAGAGAGAGAGAGCGCGCACAAGCAGGGGGAGTGGCAGGCAGAGGGAGAAGCAAGCTCCCTGCTGAGCAAGGAGCCTGATTTGGGACTCGATCCAGGGACCCCCCAGGATCATGACCCAAGCCAAAGGCAGAAGCTTAACCAACTGAGCCACCCACACATTCCCCCACTCATTCCCTCATGTACATTTTCAGATTAATTTTTCTTAATAATAATTGTGGATGGGTCACTTATTTCTCAAAAACTTTTACTGTTTCTGTTATATGAGTTATAAAATGGTTATCTGACTCTAAAGGAGTCCTGTGATCCATTCCCAGACTTTTCTTCATTTACATTTTACTACTGCTCTTCACCCACCTTATGATGCCACCAAAATGAATGACTTGCTACACTGACATGTGCTATGCTTTCCTTCCCTTATTCTTTATTGATACTATTATTTTACTCCAAGGTAATTCTCCTCTCTAGAGCTTCACATGTTCAATTTCAGCCTATTTTCAAAGATTATCTGCTCTAACACCCTCTGAATTATAAATAATTTTCTCTTGTCTTTTCTTTTTCTACCCCTTTTATGCCCCTATAAAATTTTTCACATTTTATAGTAATTGCTATGCCTATCTTAATGTTTCTTATGAATATAAACTCCTAGATGCTAGAGACTGAAATATTTTAGCTTTCATCCGCTAGAAAGTTTAAGGCATATATAATAGGTGTTTAATTTATGTTTAATTTATTGTATTTAGCTGGAATTTGTAGTTGTTAAAATACTCAAATGACTGAAGATTAAGTATAAAATATTCAGTGTTTATTGAAAATGATGCTGACATGTTCATTTCCCAGTCTTAGTAAGTATAGCACTGCATATTGTAATTTATTTGTGATAATGACAGATTCTTTTTTCCCCAGCTTTGTTGAGATATGATTGACACATAACATTGTATAATTTTAAGGTATACTATGTGTTGATTTGTCCATTTATATATTGCAAAGTAATTATTACCATAGTGTTGGTAACACCTGCATCACATCACGTAATTGTCTTTTTGTGTGTGATGAGAACATTTAAGATCTCTTCTCTTAGCAATTTTAAAATATCTAGTAATGTATTATTAACTATAATTACTGTACAGTGGATCCCAAAAATAATGATTGAAGTTCTTTAAGCACTCATGTGACCTCATTAAAAATTCTCATTGTAAAAAAAACAAAACAAGATATAGAGAGGTCTGTCCTTTTAAATTGTTGGTTTTATCCCGAGTTAAGCAAGTTGAGTTCTTTACTTTATTCCTAATATGAGTTTGTTTTTTTATGATTTTACTCAATATACCAAAGGAAATTCTACTTATTCAAAGACTTTGGGTATTGCTGATTGCTTTTTTTGTAGAAAACTTTAGTTTTTAACATTTTGTCAAGTTGCCAAGTTCTCAAATAATATTAAGGAATTTAAAATGAAAATTAACAGCCTTTGTCTTGCCCCTCTCCATTTCCCAATTCTTCTTTGTATACCATTTTAATTTTTAATTGTATCAAAATATACATATAAAAAGTCAAATAATGCTATATGGAAAAATGGCAGTTCTATTTAATAATCTTATCTTCTTGTTCTCATACCTCTGAGGCAACTATTTTAATTTTTTTTGTTTTTCTAGTATTTATAACTGTATTTTTATATCACATAGTATACTATTTTTCCTGGTTTTTCAATATTAGATCTTTATTGACTTCCTTTTAAAGAAGATTAGAATTTAGTTTTCTTACAACTTCTATACACACACACACACACACACACACACACACACACACACTGATCTTCCTGGTATCTTTTCGATAGAGTTATTTGTTTTTGGTTCAACCAATATTAAGCAATTACGTTATTATGACTATGTCAATACTTTTTTTACTCTGAGTCATATAGTGTAATATGATTATAGTTTGTTCCTGTATAACTTTTTGTTTATTTCCAAAGGTAATAGTTCAATTTTGATTTGCTTAGCTTTTCATGTATCTACTAATTCAGGCTCCTAGGCTTTTTGAATAGTCTGCAGCTCCTACCAGTGGGGTCAAACATACTATCCCATCAGGTGAGATTAGGTTATCTGCAGTAACAAACAGGCCTCTAAATATCAATGGCTTTTAACAACAAAAGTTTGATTTTTAATCAGTATTTTTTCATTGTGGGTCAGCTGCATATCCGTCCACATCCTCTTCCTTGGAGGGTTCAGAATGCTGGAGCAACCGCTATCTAGAATATTACCAGTCTTGTCTCAGGAGGAAAACTGAAACCACGTGCCTGCTCTTAAGGTTTCCGCGAAACACATTTCATTGGCAAAAGGAGATACCAATGGCAAAGAGCGTGCTGTTGATGGTGCAGAAAAGAAAGATCCTCCACTTGGGAGGGGTAGGGAATAGTTTTAAACAATAATATAGTTTACCACCTGCATTAAGTAAAATATAGGTTTAATATTTTAGAGCTCGTTGTTTTTTTAGAGCGTCCCATTCTTATATTAAGATTGCAATTTTAACCTCTTCGTGTATCTTTCTGAGGCTACTGATTAAAATTTTTTGCTGACGTAGGGAAGGCCTTTCTCTGCCCTTCAAGATCCTTCTAGCTGGCTTTAGGATAAAATTGACATGAGGCAGTGTTAGGGAACCTGGACGGGGTCTTGACTGAAGAACCAACAGACACTCGGAGACTCTGCAGGGTCCGAGGTTTATTTAACCACCGGTGGGTTCAGCGAAGAGTGATCTCCAAAGTCTGAGCTCTGAGCACAAACAAACGGGGTAATTTATACCTTTCTACTTTCGTATACTTGGTATTTCTGGCCCGCCTGGGAAGCAGAGCAGTGAGAAGAACCCAGGAGAGCCCCAGGGCAGGGGCTGGCACTCCTTTGCTCACTCCGTGGCCATCACACAATACAGATTTTCCTTATCAGCAGTTTAATAGGATACGGTATGTGTGTGGTGAATCCACACATACCTGAAATCACAAAGACAATGAGGCAACATGAAACTTCTAGCAGCTAAAGAGAGGGGAAGGTCTGAGGATACAGAGAGGATGAAGGCCATTAGCAGAAAGTGAAAGGAGATGTTTTGAAAAACAAAGTTTGCTCTATTATGCAGAGAATTTTCTTTTCCCGTAAAGGGGAGTCTGTTAATAGCTTTCTTCCTGATATAGGTTCTTCTTTCCAATGTAAATTTAGGCAGTTGAGGACCTAGAGGAGAATTTTTACTCTGTCTGCTGGCTTTGATGACTTTTAACTCAAAATGCCCATCTTGGGTCAGCGGGCCCTTAGCTCCCTATAACAACTTTTTTTATTTTTTATTTTTTCCTGTTTCTGGCATCTATTAGTTTTTCCAGGTCCTCTTTTCTCTTTATTTTAGTCTATGTTTCCCACATTGGAGCCTTTCATGAAACATTTGATGGTTATTGGGTGTCAGTCTGCATTTGAATGAGGTATTAAAAATGCTAGCATGCATATCTGTTTCTAGCCTTGCTGATTGGGCTGCTTCATTTTGTATTCCTTTGGGTGTTGAGAGCCACAACGTTTCTGGGGAACATCAAACCTGAGGAATAGTTATTTTTCTTGGGGCAGTTTGTTTTTTCCTAAGGAAAGAAGCATTCATATCTCGTGCATGTAGGAGATGCCTGGTTCCCAGCTTTTTGCACAGAAGGAGAGAGAGGATGATGCGGGGGAGGGTCTCATAACAGTATGTAGTTTTAATTAACCATTTTTTTCTTGCCTTACATTGCACACTTGCTCTTCATAGTTCTTGAGGTCTCTGGGTATTGAGCTTCTCCAGTTAAATTTTTCCTGTGAAAATTGTAGTACTCTCTTGGTGCCAGTGTCCAGTGCAGGGGGTGGAAAAGAGGTGCATGGGGGCATTCTGTGCTCCATTAAGAATAATGACATGAGCCTCCCTAAAGGTTCTATGAAGTGAATCAGCTTTTTTTCTGATCTTTATCACCCTCTTTAAGTTATAGCTTTCTTCTCCCTGCTAAGTATGTTATTCATCTTTTAATAGCTCCCCTCCCCAAATATATTAAAAATCTCCTTCAGTGATGTCTTTTATTTTCTTTGTATGTGTCTTCTCCTCCTTTTACCATTTTAGTGAAGTTGTGGGGGGAGGTGGGGAGAGAAGATAAAAATGTAATGGTCTAGTCACTATAAGCCTGTTGATAGAATTTCAAAGTAGTGGAATATAGGTCATCAACAGCTCATAGCTTGGGACTTTGTGGTAGAAATTCTGAAAATGAGTGGTTGAGTGTGATTTTTGTAAAAGATGGAAATATAGAGAGAGCTGCGCCAATTTCAAAAGTGGGACCAGGAAAGACTTACACAAATTATGGCAAATAGACCAGAAGAGCAGCATACAAGATTTGTTAGATTGGTAGCACATTTAGAGAGTCATTAAAGCTAGGTTACAGCATTTTATTTTATTTTTTAAGTGTAAGAAAATCCCAATAGAGTAACTGTTTTTAGAAATTTACCCTTGATACAGAATCATTATATCTAAATGTTACTTTCACAGTACAAGAATTGGATTTTCCTATCTCTCTATCTATCCATCCACTTATCCATCATCTCTCTATGTATCTATCAATCAGATCTTATTTATTTATTTGTGTGAGAGAGGGAGTACACACACAAGCAGGGGGAGTGGCAGGCAGAGGGAGAAGCAGGCTCCCCTCTGAGCAGGGACCCCAATGTGGAACTCAATGCCAGGACCCTGGGATCATGACCTGAGCCCAAGGGAGATGCTTAACTGACTAAGCCACCCAGGTGTCCCTGGATTTTCCAGTCTTTTAAAAGATGCTTTCATAGTTACTTATTTTGGAAATGCATCATAGAGTGGAAAGGTTACTCAGTTCATGGGTAATTTGAGCTGTAAATTGTAATTTGTCACTTTATCAGAGGGTGAACTTCCATTTCTAAAATTTCATGAATTGAGACAGTTTTGGTATCCATAATGGGAAGAAGATAGGGAAAAATAAGCACATAAAGGAAAAAGCCAGTCAGGTGGAAATCTAAAACCTATAAAATGAGGAAGTTCCCAAAGACCAGGCATTTAATGAGTGTTCCAAATTCATAGCTGTTGTGAATTTTAGAAACACACTGAGGGTTTGCAGGCAGTGACTTGGATTTGAATCATGTTTCTCTCACTATCTAACTGGGCATGTGACTTCTTTGTGTCTCAGTTTCCTAACTTAATAAAACAGATAAAGTACCAGCTTCATTAGTTGTTTAGAGGATATGGGTGAGATAATGTACCTAGAACATAGTAATCCCATAATAGTTATTTTACCTTTAAAAATATTTAACAGTGATTTTTGTAGGGAGAGTCTGAGTCATAAAGAACAAGGTCTTAACAGTCAGTCAGGTTTCAGTTTATCATACTTCTGCTCCTTCCTAACAGCATAGTTCTGGGCTAGTTATTAAGTGTCTCCAAGCCTCTTTCCATTGCTTAAAAATGGATCTGAATCAAGTATACTAAATCACATAAAATATGTTAAGTTCCGGGGCACCTGGGTGGCTCAGTTGGTTAAACGACTGCTTTCGGCTCAGGTCATGATCCTGGAGTTCTGGGATCGAGCCCCATATCAGGCTTCCTGCTCGGCGGGAAGCCTGCTTCTCCCTCTCTCAGTCCCTCTGCTTGTGTTCCCTCTCTGGCTGTGTTTCTCTCTGTCAAATAAATGAATAAAATCTTTAAAAAAATTTTTTTTTAAATATGTTAAGTTCCTGGCCCATAGTAGGTCCTCAATAAACTACAGCAATTATTAATTTTTGACATTCCTGAATAAAAGATATTGTAATAGAAGAGCTACTGTTCAGTCCTAGTTCAAATGTTTGCCTATTTTTTAAAAGAAGCATTTTGACAGATACACAGCAGTAAAAAAACTGACATTACCAAATTGCTTTATTGTCTGACACTTTTTTTTATTACATTCCAGTCCCAGTAGCTTTGTGACTTAAATGTAAATTTCATCTCATCAGCGTTGCCTCATTTATTGGAGTTGAAGTTTTCCTTCCCTGGGGTAGATGTCCTTTTCTGCTCTGATTTGCTAGTTCTTTAACAACGACAGCAGAATTCTCATTACTCTTGGCCCTGCCAGCAGTGGAAGTGTGTGTAAATCCTCAGAGTCTAGGGTGTGAATCAGTTGGCATTTTATAGAATTTCACATCTGGTACTTCTTTTTTATCTTGCATATCCTTTCCCTAGCCTAGAGAGAAGCGGTTATGAACAACTTCCTTACCACCATGAAACGAGGAAGATGGAGGTCTTTTGGTAGCACTCTAAATCCTCCTTTGAAGGATGAGGCGTTTTACTTTTTTTTATGAATAGGTGCTTGTAAAGAATGCAAGCAACCATCTGTACTTGTTAATATACCCCTTGGACTTTAATGCCAAAGGAAAAGATTCTACACAATTCTCTGTGCCACAAATCAATGCATTAGTAACCTTTTCTCCACCTCTGACTTTTATCTCTCAGAACAGTGCTGAGACTTCCAGGAAAGTTGTTGAAAGTCGTGTTTATGACGGTATAACAAAAAGGTACCAGATCACAGTAATCCTAGGTCTGAAACCACTGCAATTCCATCAGGTTTTAGACTAGAGTCCTGTTTTGGGCTTCTGGGAGGTGATGGAGCCGATGGCTAGAGCAAGAGCTCATTTGTAAAAGGAGGGGAGGGTGCCATGACCTTGCAGTGATGATCAGCTAGTTTGAATAAGCACTGTAGCCACTGCTTCTTGTATCGGATTGGCTTGCCTGATTTCTGGCCCCCTTAAACTATACAGACTTAGTTTTCTCCAAGTGCTGTGTTATGGCATCAAGTTCTCTCCTTTGCTTCCCATCTAGTAATTCATGTAAGCATGGAAGGTGTTAATTACCTGAACTTGTACAGTTCTTTCTTTTTAAATATTTTCCCAGCAAAGACAAGTTAAAGAACCGTGGAGCCTGTCATTTCAGAATGAGTGGTAATTTACTGTGACGCTTGCCTCTGCTGATTATCAGCACTATTTTTCACCTCTTCTTTGTGTTATTTTGCATGATCATTTTTAGCATTATCTCTGCTTTTGTGAAATATATTTTTTCCTGACAAGTTTTAAATCACGTTCGACTTTTTATTTTTGTTTAATTTGTTCCCTCTTTCTTCCTCTGGTAGGGATGTTTCTTTCCCAAAGATACACAGGCAGTCTTTTGTGGAGCCACACTAGGAATGTGAACTGTTTATTTTAATTTATTTTTTTAAATTATAGCATTTGTGATTTGTAGAAGTGTAGGCTTCTCTGACATTTATAGATCCTATCAGCAGTTTATAGTCTAGATTTTTATGTAAAATATCCTTATAATCTAGTATTTTGTTCTGAAGTAGGTCCTATATCTAATATTGTTGTATAATATAACTACTGTAAGTAATAATCTCATGGTCACTGGTAATAAACTCCTTTCTTCTCAAATTACACATTATTATCTCCAGTCAGGTGCAGAGCCTCGTGATCTTCAGTGGGTGTTCTGCTTTATGACTTTTGAAGATAGTTGTAGAAAAGTCAAGAAAAATCACCCCTTTGATCTACATAGATAGCAACTTTTATAGAGTATTAGGTTGGATAAGTCTCCTGTTATTTATAATGGAAATTAAATTTCTCAAATGCCAATAAAATATTCATTCTATTATATGTCAGAATTTGTGATTTGTAATAACAGTCATTGCCTTTTCTCTCTCTTAAATTTTTAGTCTCTTTATTTTTAGTCTAAAAAGGCACCAAAGTATTGTCATCTTGATTGAAATTTACTGATTTATATTTTGATTTTCTGTGTCCCTAATGCTATTAGCTTTTGGCTAATAATTACATCTTACTTTGTTTCTTTATCTCTTAAGTACAAATGGTATTATACCATAAACTATTAAAATGTATTGGGGGGAGGGATAGGGTGTCTGGTAAAAATAAAAAAATGAAAATAAAAATAATAACATGTATTGAGTAGTATATTTAAATGAGGTAACCTTTGTAAAACTCTTAAAATACACATGGTAACCTGCTACATTAGAGTTAACTATTTATTACTTGATTTTTAAAGAGAAGTACCTGTTATTCAAATATCAGAACTCTTTGTAGCTACATATGCAAAGAAAAATAAGCACAAATATAAACAGCATCTTTGAAAATGAAGCATTTCCCTTTCATTTCTCTTTTCTGAATTATTTTTTTTTATTCCAGCTACTCCTTGCTGACCATACTGAGTATTATGATTTTGAGATCTCATACTAAATATAGGTGTTTGAAATGACAGTGTCTTTGAGCTATAAAAATGATCTAATTCAGGGAAGTCTCATGGATTTTTTTGTTTAGGTGCATTATATTCGTAAATCTGGTGGTGTTATGCAATGTGGTTCTAAGCCAGAACTAATGAGGAAAGCATACCTCTGTCTCCTCCTTACTCTACTTTATTATGCATTATATCATCAGTCTTCACATCAAGGTGCTTTAATTTGTTAGTCACTGTAAAATGCCTCCCTCTTAGTACCCACAGGGTTGATCTTTCTGCTACACAGTTTTCAAGTTGTTGTTTTTGAAGACCATGCATGTATTTTTCAGGTTTCATGGTTAATTCTGAGAGCTTTTAACTCCTTGAACTTAAATTGCAGGGAGTGTTCTTGGTAGATTTGTAGATATAAATAATCACGTTTACCAGGGTCAACCCTAGTCAAATGTTGGAGCGTCAGAACGCTCTGCTTATTAAAAACCATTCCCAGGTCCGACTTACAGACAGACTGACCATATGAATGGTCACTGACCCTCTTCTATATTAGAGCACTTTATGCTTCTGATTTATTTTGTCAAAGAAAAGGATTTATCAACGGCTATCATATAACATGTGATTCAATGCTATCAAATACAATGTTTGAATTTCAAAGATGACATTATGGGGTGGGGACTCTTGCCTAATGGATTGAGAATGCAATTCTAGGTGCTTGATGTGAGAGAGATTTTAGAATGATGGGACTTTCTGGGCACCGTCAAATGACAGCTACCATCTTTTGTGGAGAAAGTATTTTATATTTGTCAGATATTTCCATTAGGAGTACTTACAAAGGGAAGATTAATTGTAAACGAACAACAAATGCCATGCCATAGTGTGTTTTGAGGCCTGTCTATACTCAGAGCTCTCATTCTGCGTTCTGGCTACATTAGATTCTCTTCCAAATGTGGCAGCCTCTTCTCATCGTGAGTTTGCATTCCTAAAAACCTCGTTCCTGGCCTCTACTCTCCCCTGTCACCTCCCTGAGTAAGACACATCTAATCTGTGTGGTCCTTTTCCCTCCAGATCATGGCTCTTATTTAGGATATGACACTTATTACTGGGTTAATTAATTATTTAGTACAGTGCTGATATATATAAAATATGCATAAGCAAATGTATGTTTGCTTGACTAATTACTCCTTTAGGGGTACTGGCATCTAATAAAGGATTACTAAAGAGATTATGCTTTACTCCAAAGAAAAGAATTTGTAATGGTGGGACTGCTTACACTAGGTGAACCAGTAGAGGTGTATTTAGAAAAGAGGCTTTCCAACGCTGTTCCATTCAAACTTTGTAGGAAACTGCTTGTGCCATTTATGAAACTACTTCACTGATCATAGGAAAGGGGCAAAGTCAGAGAGCAAGGTCACCTAGCATCCTGTGGCTCAAAAATGAGAATATGTTTGATAAGTAAGCAAAAACATAGAGGGTTGTGAGAGTGACAAAGAAGTTGGAACATGGAGTAGTATAGAAATAGTAATGAAGTAGGGAGCAGGCAGGAATTTCAGGGGTACATGTACATTATAGATATTCTTTATCGTTTAAGTACTTTCACATGTCTATTATCTTAGTATAATCTTTTCAGACACTTTGTAAAATGGTCCAGGTCTCTGAAGTCATGGTCTTGTTGACTTGCTGAGAAGCAGATGAGCCAAGATAATATTCAGATCTTTCTAATTGCTTTATATATATGTACACATAAAGGTAATTTTTGCATAATGCAACTTCAGGGTGAAGATTGAGATTTGAGTTTGGAATTTATGATCAGAGTTCTAAAGCTGATAAAGAAGGTGTTGTAAGATCTGTCATCAATATTTATGGATAAAAATATGGGGATATAATCAAGAGACACCAAAAGCCTAAATATGTTAGGTTTCAGTCCGGCATATTTAGGTTCTGTAGAATGGGAACTTGGGTAGTATTAAGTAGCTAAAAATTAAAACAAAATGTGGACATTTACAAGTATGTTTTGAAGAGTATTGTTGAGGGAATATTTGAACACCTCTTATACAAAAACCATAATTGGCCTAAAAGAGAGCATATTTAAGTTATATATTGAATTAAATGAATGATTAAATGTTTCTTTACTGAGAAAGTGACTGAGTTTTATGATCCATGCCATGGCTGGGGCTTTGATTTTTATGGGAAAAGGCATCATAAACTGGATATCACTTAAGGTTAAAAAAAATTATAGACTAAACAAAGTGCCATAAATTGCTAGATATTCATTTTTGGAATACTATGTATGGTTACTTGAAGAAAATTTGGATATTATGAAAAATATGTTCAGAAATAATCATTGTTGAAACAAGTGATAAAATTCAGATTTTTGAAGACAGTTGCATTTGTGGAGGGAACAGGAAAGGGCTTACTTAACCTTCTTAATGTCTGTATCTCAGGTGCCCGGCAGATTGACTGACATACAGTAGGCCCTCAATGAATGATGAGGGAATGAATAACTTCATGAATTCTTGGGTGTTTGGGTTTGTTTTGCCCATCTTTGTGATTTTAAGTAGATTCTAATGGTTATTACTTTTCAGGTCCTGAAGACTTACTGTTTTCTCTTTAAGAAAAACTTGCAGATGAAATTAAAATTTAAATTTAATAAATTAAAAACCTTAACTCTGTTCTATTTTATATTTTTATAATATGTTATTTTTTCATTATCGCTTTTAACTAAAGAGCAAATTGTTTTCCACACCTGAACAGTCTAATAAAACAAGTAAAAAGAAGTGCTTAAAAAGATAGGGGACTGAATGAGTCCTCAAATGACAGAATTATGAAAAAAAAATGCATAAAACACTAGTCTACCCATTGTTTAAGATATCCCGTACTTGTGTTGGGTGTATCCAAGTCTGCTCTACTAGAGCAGACTTATCAAATACAGAACTTCACTGAGTTGAACATTAAGGTTATAAATACAGAACAACCAAAAGCCAGGAGAGAGAATCTATCTCTCTGTAATATACGCCATATTATGTGTAACAGGGCTTTCATATAAGAACATAATTAGAAGCAAGAGCACTGCCCAGGTATAATGTGAGAAAATTAATGTGGCAATGAGAACATTACCTTTTGCCTTCTCTAGTTTAAACTGGAATTTGTGCTTTTAACATTACACTCTAGGAGCCTTTATACATTTTATCCTCTTGATTATTTTTTGAGTTAGAAAGTCTCAAACCCCATCTTTAACTCCCCAAGAGCCTGCTTGTTTTTAAAACAACAGGCTCAGAAATTATAGCTATGCAATTATCACTCACACATTGGTCTTAAAAGGCCCAGCTGTGTAAGCGTCACATGATGATTCCAGAAACTATTTAGATCACTATTGTTTGATATTGTTTTATGGTTATAAAATGATATTCTCTATCAGAATTCTAAAATTATCAAGTGTTTATAGCTGGAAACTGGTGAAGGGTCTGACTCATAAGTAAGCGAGTGCTTATGTAAGCATGAAATATTAGCAAGGATGCTTTTTTTAATATCAGGGAAGACATTAGAAACAGAATTTGCCTTTTGCCATTTTAAATACTTTTTATTTAACTAAACTCTTTTGAAACACTTAAACATTTAGGTTGATTTTGTTCTTTCATTAACAAGTACTTCTGGGTATTTTAAGTGTCCCGTAATGTTGAAGTTTTGCTGTTTTCCTCCCCAGTGCTCTGCTGTGTGCCTTATTTTGATCTTAAATGATCTTTTTTTCTTTCTTTATTTATTTGATAGAGAGAAATACAGCTAGAGAGGGAACACAAGCAGGGGGAGCAAGAGAGGGAGAAGCAGGCTTCCCGCTGAGCAGGGAGCCAGAAGTGGAGGTGAAGAAGCAGTTTCCCCAAGGAACAGGGAACCCACTGTGGGGCTCGATCCCAGGACCCTGGGATCCTGACCTGAGCTGACGGCAGATGCTTAACGACTGAGCTGCCCAGGCGGCCCCTGATCTTAAATGATCTTAACTAAAGCTTGGATTGAATATTTTATATTGTCTTCTGTTTCCCCCCTGGTGGGAAATAAATGACTAATATCACTTGGAAACTTTTCAAAGCAGTGTTAAATTCCCAGATAATTAGCCCTAAGAAAATTGTTACCATGTCCTATCTTCTGTTACTTAATTGAATGGAAAAAAAACCTGTCATCCTTATTGGCTTATCTTTCATTCAGATAAATGTTTATAATGAAGAAATGTGTAAATAATGGAATTTATGTGTTCCATTACATTCTCCAAAAAGAGATATAAATGTTTTTATAATGATTTATATTTAGTGTTAATTTAATAATAAAAATAAGTTTAGTGTCCTAAATCTTTAGCTGTTAAAATGGATCAAAAGAAGTCATTTTGGATGCATGGGTGGCTTAGTTGGTTAAGTGTCTGCCTTTGGCTCAGGTTATGATCCCAGGGTCCTGGGATGGAGCCCCACACTGGGCTTCTGCTCAGCGGGGAGCCTACTTCTCCCGCTGCTTCTATCCCTCTCCCTGCTTGCTCTCTCTCAATCAATCAATCAATCAATCAATAAATCTTTTAAAAAAAGTCATTTGGTTAGACAATGAGGTGACTAAATAAGCAGTTCAGACTGAAGCATAATCATGGCATAAAATCAAGATGACAAAGCATTGCTTCTGTAATATCAAGAGTGTGTTACCTAGTTCAGTGAACAATCAATGCAGTCAGAAAAAATTGATGCCAAATTACAGAAAGAGAGTGAAAGCACCGGAAAGGTGGTGGCAAATAATGTTTTCCTTAATGGTTTAAATTATTTAAATCTTTAAGTTTCAAAGGCCTTAGAGTAGTCTAGCCTCATTCATTGATAAAGAAAAGAGTGAAATTTAACAGTTAGGAGAATTTCAGAGGAGAAAAGCCATAATTTTCCTTCTTTATTCTTGTCTTATCCATGATATCTATTTATATCGATATCTTATAAATTATTATTTCTCTAGTGCTTGTTTTCAGTCATAGGAATCCACTAAGCAAAATCTCATGCTGTAACTGAAAAAATTCGATGTGTTTTCTACCACTTGATAGCTATATAACACTGAACAACCCATTTGTTTTTATTTGCCTATGTAGTGAGCACAATATAGTAGGATCAAATGAGAAAATATATGGAGAATTAAAACACTGTGAACCTCTACTAGGATGTTTTTCAGTTCTCATCAGAAGGCTTAGCAGCCTCATGGTTAAGCACTTGGGCTCTGGAGCTGGAATAGTTAGGTTTCAAGTTCACTTCCATAGCTGACTAGCTTTTTGACTTTAGACAGTCACTTAACATTATCTGTAAAATAGGGATAATGATGTGGTTTATAGAGTTTAAGATTAAAACATTTAACACATACAGGGTGCGTATAACAGTCCTGACATTTAGTTGCCATTAGATAATAGAGTGAATTAGCCTACATGCTAAAATAATACATGGAAGAACCCTAGTATAGTTAGGATTTTAGGCTGTGCAGTTTTGTCTCAATACTCTTTGATTAATACATAATGAGAGAGAATTCTGGAGTTATAATAGATTTTAGAAATTACTATAATTTTGTACCATAGGAATAGTCACACAAAAATTTGTTATTTTAGAGTGACAGTTCAAAATTTAGACTTCTCATTGGATGTATAAGAAAAATGAGTTTGAGAGATGTGTTAGATATAGCATTCCATTGTGCTCAGAGTGTGGATTTAGATCCAAGAGATCTAAGTTCAGTGCCAACCATAGTAGCAGCCCTGTGATTTTGGTTGAGTTATAACCTTTCCATGTTTCTGTTATTATTTATAAGAATGGTGATATGAATTCTTACTTTACAGGGGAGGGAGAGCACCTGGGACACTACCATCTACATAATAGATGATTAGAACATGTTAGTTTATATTCATTTCTCCTTCTTGTCCCTTCTTCATCGAAGTGGCTTTTCTTAGGTACTACAACTTGTTAGTACCTCTTACTAATTTTGTATTTTGAACTAAATCTAAACTGAATCTTGAGGCCCACTTTGGGCATTTTCTTTATGAACTCAAGTTCATATTTCCTTTCCTTTTTTCTTTTTCTTTTCTTTTCTTTTCTTCTCTTTTTTCCTCTCCTCTCCTCTCCTCTCTGTTCTCCTCTTCTCTCTTTTAACTTTTCTTTTGTCTGCAGTCTCTATAACAAAGTATAAATCCTGAGAAGGACAACACAGAAGCTTGTAAAGATTTAAGAATATAACTGAAAATAAATTGGTAAGAAAGAAAACTGAATTACAACTTAATGAAATCCTTTCTCTATGCATAAAGCATAGATGGAAGAGAAAATACCTGGAACCCTGCCATCTCTACAGCAGGTGCTCAGTATGGGTTTCGCAGGAGTCAGCGCTTATGACTCTGCATTGCCTACTCCCAAGATCTGAGTTTCTTGATGGCCTCCACTGTAGATGTTTGCCTTTCCCAGGGCTTTGCCTAACCATAAGAGGCAGAGTGAGAGTGAGAGTGAAGAAGGGAGGGGGGGAGAAGCATATTAATTGTCATTCTTATCCCTTCTCCAAATCCTGTTCTTCAGACTATATTCAGAGTATGTATTAACCACTAGTAGCCCCACTTCCTCTCCACATTTGTGTGTGTGTGTGTGTGTGTGTGTGTGTGTGTTGTGTGTGTGTGTGTGTGTGTGTGTGTGTGTGTGTTTCTCTTTATCTGGTGTGGAAACACTACTTCCTTCAAACACACTACCTCCTTCAAACCCTAGATACTAGGCGAGCGGCTAATTTCCCACATGATAACTACCACCCTTTCTCCTTGCGGATTGATTCTGTGCTTCAAAAATCCAGGCCACGGGTGAAGATCTTGTGGTGGTAGATTGATTTCCTACTGTGATCACCACTCCATTTATGTTTAAGTGAACCCTGCTGCCACACTCCCCTTCCATTTCCAGTCTCCAGATCTGGAACTCCTTAATGTTGGGACCTGGCCATCTGACTGTATGTTTTAGAGGACATTTTATTTGTAATTTATACTGAGGTGATTTTTTTGTTGACAAATACAACCTGGCTTATTTAGACGCTTTAAGCCAGCAGTTTTCCAAACCCCCTCTCCGTTAATTGTGGCTTCCCCTTTCTTTCATTCACATTGATCCTGAGTTTCCGAAATGTTAGCATATTTCAAGTATGAGATCTACTGATTATGACAGGCTGCTCCTTTATTCCTCTGTCTGGTGAAATACTGATGTTTGTATCTCTGTCTTTATTTTTAACCACTGTATTAAATATAATTCACATACCATAAATTTACCCGTTTAAAGTATACAGAGTCGTGCAATGATCAGTAAGTCTAATTTTAGAACATTTTCCTCATTCCCAGAAGGAACACTGTACACCATTAGCAGTTGCTCCTTACGTCCCTCTACCTTAGGCAACCGTGGATGTAGTTTCTGTCTCTATAGGTTTGCCTTTTCTGAACATGTCATATATGTGAAATCATACAAGATCCTCTTTTGTGACTAACTTCTTTGATTTAGCATAAACTTTCCAAGACTCAGCCATGTTGTATCATGTACCAGCATGTTTCTTTGCCAACCAGTATTTCTTTGAGTAGCTATACTCCATTTTATTTTCCATTCATTAATGGATAAACAGTGGTGGTGTTTTCACCTTTTTTGCTATTATGAATAATGCTGCCATGAACATTCATGTGTAAATATTTATGGTCTTCACACACATACACACACACACACACACACACATAATATATGTAATTTAGACAGAGTGTGGGGAAGGGAGGAGAGCGAGAATCTTAAGCAGGTTCCACAGTCAGTGCAGAACCGATCTCACAACCCCGAGATCATGAACTGATCCCAAATCAAGAGGTGAGTGCTTACCTGACTGAGCCACCCAGCTGCCCCACATGTGAACATATATATATTTTTGAGTATGTACTGAGGAGAGAGACTGCTGGGTCATACAGTAACTCTATGACTGATATTTTGAGAAACTGCCTGGCTGTTTTCCAAAGTGGCTGCTATGCCAACACTTGCTATTGTCTGTTTTCTTTTTTTTTTTTTAATTATAAACATCCTAGTGGTTAAAGTGTTATTTCATTGTGTTTTATTTATTCAAAATGTTTTATTTGCATTTCCCTAGTGGTTAACGATGCTGAACATTTTTCATGTACTTGTTAGCCATCAGCTTATTTTCTTTAGAAAAATGTCTATTCAGATCCTTTGCCTATTTTTTTAAAAGATTTTATTTACTTATTTGGGAGAGAGAGAGGGAGAGAGCAGGAGGGAGAAGGAGAGAGAATTTGAAGCAGACGCCATGTTGGGCTGAGAGCCACGGGCAGGACTCACTGCCGTGACTGCCACCAGATCATGACCTGAGCTGGAACCAACAGTGGGACACTTAGCCAAGTGAGCCGCCCACGTGCCCCCTCCTTTGCCGACTTTTTAATTGGATCGAATTTTTACCATTGACTTTTGTCTGAGGCCATCTGAGGGTCCAGGGTTCGTGTCCCTGTTTGGGCGCCACTTACCGGAGGCCAGCCCCAGCAACCATCAGGGTCCCTGAAGGAAAGGACGGCGCTGGTGATACCATACATGAGAGAGCCCCGAGGATTCCTTTCTGGTCACCTGCCAGGCATCTCCGCCTTGCCCGCTTTTAGTGTCTTTATTTATAAGCAACAGGTTATAGATTAAAAGGGAAAATCTTTTACAGTAGATGATTTTGATCAGTGAAAATATTTTTGCAGGTGTACATGTCTACAATTACGTCACATCCCTCAACCAAAAGGGGGATAGGTTTGATCAGTAAGGTTTTTTATAATTTCTTACATATTTTTTCCAGGCAATAAAGGGTACATTAATCATGTGGTGTATTTTAAGCAGCTCTTACAGAAAAGAAAGGACATAACAAAGTAATTAAAAGGCTTAGGTGAGTTAGTTACATACAAATTTATAGTTTAAGCTAAGTTATTAACAAACCGGCCAGGAGTCAGTCTGTCTGGCGTATTAATCATCCTAAAGAGAAGTGTAACTTATTTTGCAAAAGTAAAGGCACTTGTGCAAGCTTACTCTGAGTGGCTGGGTGCGTAAGCATCACGGAGGACTTTATTTATAGATCCTCTGTATGCAGGACGATGCTGTTACTAATACCTTATTATTTTTATATTTAACAATTCATTTGACCATTCAAAAGCCTCGACAATCTCCCCCAGATCCACAGGAGATTTAAAGTGCAGGGCGCCTGGGTGGCTTGGTGGGTTGGGCCTCTGCCTTTGGCTCAGGTCATGATCTCAGGGTCCTGGGATCGAGGCCGGAGGCATGCTTTCTGCTAGTCAAGGAGCCTGCTTCCTTCTCTCTCTCTGCCTGCCTCTCTGCCTACTTGTGAGTTCTCTCTCTGTCAAATAAATATGTAAAATCTTAAAAAAAATTAAAAAAAATAAAGGGAAAGTGCAAAAAGTACATTCTCCTTGATTAAAGATTGCAAGGCGTTTCGGTTTGGCTTAGAACACCCTGAGGCCCTGTAAAGAATATTGTGCTTTACTTTTAGGATAAAGACCAACCAGTAGAAAGAGGAGATGCCAGTTTGCACCATCGGCAAGAGCGAAGCTCACAGCCCTTTCCTCGCTGTGACCACGTCAGACCTAATGGGGTTATTTTCTGGTGGCAGGAACTGTGCTTCTATTGTTACTTACGGAAGTCAGTGAGTTTTTCAGTGAGCAGGATCTGTGCTTCTGCTGCTAACTTCCCCACCGTGACTCCATCAGCTTGTGAGACCAGGGGGCTCCTGGCAGACTTTTTAATAGTTCTTTATATATTCTAGATGCAAAACCCTGATCACGTACATGATTTGCAAAATTTTTCTATCATCCTGTGTGTTGTGCTTTCACTTTCTTGATGGTATCCTTTTTCTTTTCTCTTCCTTATGATGTTCTTCTTTTAAAATTTTATTTTATTAAGTTAATTAATTAACATACAGTATATTATTAGTTTCAGAGGTAGAGTTCAGTGATTCATCAGTCTTATATCGTACCCAATGCTCATTACCTCATGTGCCCTCCTTAATGTCTTGATGGTATCTTTTGATGCAAGCAAATTTTTAATAGTTTTTATAACATCCACCTTATGTATTTTTTCTCTTATTGTTAGCCTTTTTTTTTGTCATGTCTATGAAACCACTGTCTAATTCAAGATTGTGAGGGTTTACTTCTGTGTTTTAAAGGTTTTATAGTTTAGCTGTTACATTAGGAGTTAATTTTTGTATGTAGCAAGAGGTAGAGGTCCAGCTTCCTTCTTTTGCATATAAATATCCAATTGTCCCAGCACTATTTGTTGAAAAGATTATTCTTTCTGCATTGAGCTGTCTTGACACCCTTGTTGAAGATGAATTAACTGTAAATGTATGGGTTTATTTTTGGAGTCTCAGTTCTGTTCCTGATCTATAAGATTATTCTTATGCCAGATTCATACTTTCTTGTAGCTTTTTAGTAAGTTTTGAAATTGCAAAGACTCTTTTTTTTAAAAAAAAATTTTGGTTTCCTGGGCCCTTGCATATTCATATGAATTTGAGGTTCATCTTATCAATCTCTGAAAAACTCATGGCTGGCATTTTGTTAGGAATTGCACTGAATTTATAGTTCCATTTCGAGGAATTCTGTCCTCATAATAATATTAAATCTTCCAATATATGACATGGAAAGTATTTTCATTTTTGTAAATCTTTAATTTCTTTTAATGAGGTTTTGTAGTTTTCAGTGTAGAAGACGTGTACTTCTTTTGTTCAATTAATTACTAAGTATTTTATTTTTCAATGCTATAAATAGAATTGTTTTCTTAATTTCGTATTCAAATCACCCATTGCACATGCATAGATATACAGCTAATTTTGTACATTTATAGTACGTCCTGCAACTCTGCTGATTTTTTTGATTAACTCTAATAGCTTGTTAGTGTGTATGTGTGAGTATGTGAATTCTTTAGATTTTTAGTATACCAGATCATGTTGTCTTCAAATAGAGATAGTTTTACATCTTACTTTCCAAACTGGATGCCTTTTATTTATTTGTCTTTCTTAAATTATCTGACCAGAACTTCTAGTACAATATTGAATTGATACGAAAGAGGACATTTTTGTCTTATTCCTGATCATAGAGAGAAAGCATTTAGTCTTTCACTAGTAAGTACTATTTCAGCTCTGGAGTTTTCATAGATTCACTTTAGGTTGAAGAATGTTTTTGTCTTTTTTAATTGAAATTGAATGTTTCTGAGTAACAGAAACAGTAAATAAAAATGGGAATGTAATTTCCACCCACATTGGGGGAACCTTGGGGAACATAGCTGGACCATTAGACCAAGGGTGATGCACTGCCATTTTCCTTGTGCATTATGGTTTTAAAACAGTTGATATTGAAGTGAACTAGGTCTTCCTAGTAAGAGAATTTTTTCCATACTTAATATAGAAATGGTCCTACTTTTATTAACTTATCTTTTAGCTATCCATGTCTCATGCTTTTAAAAGTGCCATGAATTTGGGTAATGCTTAGGATTTAGTAAGTGTATATATAGGAATAGTAAGTGTAAATCATTTATGTTGTAATTGTTTATCTTGGAGTCAAATGACCATTGCTACAAATGTATAAGATATTTAGTGATGTTTAACATCAAAGATAGCCTTATGCTTCACTTGGACTGTGGAAGCCTTTGTGATATGTTCAGTCATAAAATCATCTTGTAAGTGATAAAGAAACCCAAAGGTTCTTGCTGACTCTGGTATGCTATATGGCATGCATTTTTGAATGGTTTATTTGTGCATTAGAGGAAAACACCAACCTTCTGGGGGTTGTCCACATTCCAGCATATTGCATCTGTTGTATTTATGACAGAAGCAAGGCAGAAAAAAAAAAGAGTATTTAGTCATCTGCTGATTCCATTTGGTGCTAAACACATACTTTCCTCTAGAGTGCAAGAATACTAATTTATTTTATGTACTTCGGTGGATTGTAGCCATTCCTAGAGACACGAGTATTTAAATTGCCAGAAGCTCAGCAGTGAATACTCTGCATGTAGATGATCTATGCTTGGCATATGCCTTGAATAAGGCAAAATCTTTGTTAACTAGGGACCTGGATCTTAAATACAAGTTTCCTTCTATTAGGCAGGCATCCACAGTTGACCTGTCAACTACAGCCATTATGTTTGGAGTTCAGAAGCTTTCTATATGCATTCTGGTAAGCATGGAATAGGACCCAAGTAAAACTCACTAGTGAATCGCAAAATAAGTAGGTGGACCTGTTCTAAAATCTGTCTCTGGAATGAGAGATAAAAGGGAGAAGGAAGTTTTATGTTATCTGTTTCTATATCCATCATTTATCTATTTTTTTCAGGGAACTAGACAGATTCCTGGTATTTTATTACCTATGTGATAGGATAACTTTTTGTAAATGTGATGAGTAAGATGTTCAGATTGTTAATTTCAAACTTCTAATTTGGGTTGATGTGCCATTAATTAATTAAATGAATATGTATCAAGTATCTTTTATGTCACTTCATGGGGCTTATATTGGAGTAAACAAAACAAACATGATAAATAAATGGTATAAAGTATACTAGTGATAAATAGTAGGAAGAAGATAAACAGGAATAGGGGATATGGCATATCAAGAGTGAAATTGTTGGTGAACTTTTAGATAGGGTGACAAGAGGAGATCTCACTAAAAAGCTAATTTTTGAATAAAGACTAAAAGTGAGAGTGAGCCAGACATGGATCTAGAAGGGTGCCAGCAACAGAGTGGCCTAAGGTGGGGACATGCCTGGCTTTTGAGGGAAACACCAAGGCAGTCCATGTGGCTGGATCAGAGTGAGGATGAGGTCAGAGAGATATGTTGGATGGTTTGAACAAAACAATGACATGATGACTTTCTAGAGGTTGATAAAAAGTCAAATTCTGATAAAAGTGATAGGATTTACTAACAAACTGGATGTGAGATGAAAGAGAAGTAGAGGTTGATGACAAGGTTTTTGGCCTGGGCATCTGGAAGAACCGCCATTTGCTGAACTGGCAAAGACGGGGAGTAGCAAGTTGAGAGGCTCTAACTATCGGGAGCTCAGATTTTGATATGTTTGAAATACCAAGTGACTTTAGTATCATTTTCAAAAATTCTCTTTTATCTGGTGCATTTTCTTTTTAGATTTGTGGGTACCTGGGTGGCTCAATTAGTTAAGCTATTACCTTCAGCTCAGGTCATGATCCTGGAGTCCTGGGATCAAGTCCTGCATTGGGCTCCCTGCTTAGTGAGGAGTCTGCTTCTCCCTCTGACCCTCCCGCTTCTTGTGCTTTCTCTTTCTCTCTCAAATAAATAAATAAAATATTTAAAAAATATGTATTTATTTATTTGACAGACGGAGTGAACACAAGCAGGGGAAGCAGCAGGCTTGCTTGATCCCAGCGGCTCGATCCCAGGATCCTGGGATGATGACCTGAGCCCAAGGCAGTTGCTTAACTGACTGAGCACCCAGGTACCCCTCCCTGGGGCATTTTCAAGATGCTCATCTGCCTGTGAAACATTTCTTAATCTTCCCATGCTTTTCTTTAGAATTCTTGTAGTAATTCCAATCTATTCCACCAGTTTTAGCCCATTTTATTGAACATATTATTATTTAACAGTTTCCAGAGGGCAGAGGACTTGAGTGGGTGCTTTTTAGTTTGTATTTTCTCGTGGCTCCTAGTTCAGTCCCACTGTAGAAATACTCGATTATCTCAGAGTACTGGAAACTTAACAAGATCATTAACCCAAGTTTTTTCTGTTTCCTCAGGCAGATGGATTTGGTTATTGGTTAATGTAGGAACATTAATTCAACTTTCTGAAAAACACGTCAAATAAGGACATCTTTACCTTCATTCTGCTTAAAGTTTTATTTCCTGCCAGGCAATATATTTGGAAATTAGATCTTTTCCAAAACATCCTGACATACATAGGAATAAGCACTGAACAACACACTTGCATGTAAGTGGTAAAAAACTGGTATCATCAGGTTTTCAACGAGGGTAGGCCAGAATACTGAAGAGTAGTTCATAGGTAGATCTAGTTAGCCTAACTGGGAACACAAAGAAGAATATTTTCATTCTAGGATGAGTATATCTTAGCTTTTTGTAGTTATGATTTAATTTTCCAATTAGAATTTTTATCTCATGGAAAAGTAAATTATGGCAGTAACCCTCAGTGTTTTCTGGTGTTTAAAGTGATGAGAGATAGGGGCACCTGGGTCTCAGTTGGTTAAGTGGTCATCTGTTGATTTTGGCTTAGGGCATGATCTCAGGGTCCTGGAATGGAGCTCTGCATCGGGCTTTGTACTCAGTACTCCTTTCCTCTCCCTCTGCCCCTCCCCCTGTTTTTGCACATTCTCTCTCTCAATAAATAAATCTTTAAAAAAAAATAAAGTGGTGAGAGGAGTGTCCTTGATTCATTGGTCACTCTGTGCCAGCTCCCATACGAGGCCTAGGGGATGAAAGAGGTAAGGCATAGTTATAACCCTAATAGGAACTTGTAATTTGGTGAGAAACACAGATGTTTCGATGAATAACTATAGCAAATGGTAATTGTTTAGTATATGCTGGATTAGTGCCATATAAGCACTGTTGGAGCACATGAATATGTCTGTGGGTGACAGAACACGAGAATCCAAGATAGCTCGCAGGATGAGTAGACATTTCCCAAGAGATGTGAGGGGAGATTGGAACATAGCTCAAGGCACTTATAGAACCTTATGTAAGTATGTGGGGTTAGAGAACAGGGTGCCTGTGAGATAAGTGGTAAGAAGTGAGGCTAGAGAGAGAAGCTGAAGTCAAATTACCCTTGTCTACAATAAAAAGTATGAGTTTTATTTTGTGTGGATTAACAGTCACTTGAAAATTTAAAATTGGGGCTTGATGATCATATTTGAATTTTGGAGGGATTCCTCTGATGATATTATAGAGAAGAGATTGTATTAGTTGAAAAGTTTTTTCTCTGATTTCTTTTCTCCTCTTTGTATTTATAACTACTTCCTTAGTTATCCCTAATCACTTATCATCTAGGTTAGTCCTCGTAGCAAGGATAAGAACAAGGGTACATACTAGAGAAATATTTAATGAATGGAATAATAGGCCTTATCTAGTGGTGGGGATGAAGGATTGGAAGTGTTAAGGATAGACCTCAGATTTCTCGTTAGCTGGGTATTGAAGCCACCGAGTCTGACAATGTTGGAGGAGAAACATTAGTGGGGGGGCGGAGTTTAAGAAAGGCGGTGTGTTCAATTTCCCTTATGTTTATTTTGAGACTCAACCTGAGTTATATATCTGAGCTCAGAAAAGAGGTAAATACTGTTCACTGTCATCTAAGAAGATAAGGAAAAATCGTTTTCAGGAGGGGATATAGATAATAGTTTGCTGTATAGTGAGAGGTCTGTAAGAAAATGCTGGAAAAAAATGTTTGACATTAAATAATTTAACCTCATTTTACCCTGTAGGGTAGGAATTATTATTCCCATTTTGTAGCTGAAGTAAGGTTAATTATTCTACTCAAAATTTCCTCTTATTGGAGTGTTTTTGTGTTGGGATTCTAACCCCAAAGCTCACGCTGTTTCTATGATAATGAGACAGACTTCCTGCCCTGGAGTGGCTCAGCATCTGCCTCACTCCCCTTGGCTTATGGTGGGCTCCCCAGGGACATGCATTATCTCTTTCTAGTCCCTTCTAAGGTCAGATACACACGTTATGAATAGAAAACAAACATCTGTGCTGGTACTTGAGAGCAGAGGTCAGGACTTCTTTTTGTTTGGCCAATTTGGATTTGAATGTTTTTCAGTGGGGCAAGTATTCTATGGTGTGGGAGTGCCTCACTACTCCCTGTAGATGAACATTTGGCCTGTTCATGCTTCCTGCTTAGAATAAATATCTGAGCTTATAACCTTAGGAACATCAAATTTATAGCCTTATCTTTAGCCTTAGCTCTAAAGTCACACCTTAAAGCAGGTGTTTTTCAAGCTGGTTGAATTAACAGGTTATTTTCCCCCCTCTGGGAAAAGTAGTCATTAAGCTTCCTTATTAAGATGCTATAGTTAGAATGTTTCCTTTATCAAAGGTAGATTGCAGTAGTCGAGATGATAGTTTTGCTCTTTCTTCATTATGTCTGACATATTTTTGAGCAATATAAATGACTTTATGGATCACACTTTAATTTCCATTGTTATAGTTTTGGCCTGAGGTTTTTTTTTTTTTTTTTTTTTTCCAAATCAGTCTTGTACTGAAATGGAATTAAAGACTATGTTTCTAATCTGAGTTGTATTACATCTGATAATTATTCATCAAGAACATATGCCAGAAATATGGAGTCTCTGTTGTGCCACCAGAGAACTGTAGGGCTGTAAGAAAGTCCTTGGACAGACATTGGGAGCAGATGATGAACTACTGACAGCAAGTAAAGATAGTGTTGGGTAGAAGGGAAAATAAGATGAAAACAGAGAGGGAGGCAAACCCTAAGAGGTGGCCTAACTTGAGGAAACAAATTGAGGATTGCTAGAGTTGCATGGGCGGATGGGGTAACTGGGTGATGGACATTAAGGAGGGTACTTCTGTGTTATATGCAACTGATGAATCACAAATTCTATCCCTGAAACTAATAATACAGTATATGTTAACTAAATTGAATTTAACAACAACAACAACAACAACAACAACAACAAAATGAGTGTTAAGACAGAAGCCAGTCCTGGATCCTACTCATAGCTGGGGCATTAAATGAAAAATGACAAGAGCATGTCTGCATGTAGGAAGCATTATAGCTGTTTGGGAAATGTTGGCTTTCTTGAAAACAATCATCACCACCGCTTTTTATTAATCTTGTTTGCTGTTGGACAAATGTCCTTTTCTTTTTTTTTAACATTTAGAGATAATAACACTTTTTTCTCATGGACTTCTTTATGAGAAGATGACTAGAAACTTATAAAGCAGGATAAGCCACTGCATGAATGTAAGGCATTATTAATTACGTATTTAGATTAACATTCCAGGGCTTGAATTCCGTTTGTATTAAATTATGTTATGTTTGGGAAATGGTGGTCTGTTTCTCACAAGTGAGTCACAGAAACTTAAATAGGAAGAAATTGTAAGGGAAATGGTATTTTTGATCTTTGGCTAGGTGTTAAAATCCAACTTAACTCTCATAGGTGTTAATAAATCTGTACGTTAGAGGAAAAGTTTTCTGTCATAGCAATTTGAATCTTGTTAGATTAAGTGATGAAATATACACCCAAATGGAAAGAAAATGTGAAGTACAATTGGATTTTGTTTACCTCATTATTTTTCTGCTTTCCTGTTTATTCCTTTTACTTTAATCTTATTGTAGATGACTTTAAATACAATTTACTTTTTAGATAAGAAACTTGAGGCAAATAATAGATATATAGTATCTTTCAGATAGGTAGAAAATTAACATAGTGCCTTTCTGAACTTTATATATACATTTTCTTGACTGACATGGTGGCCTGGGTTAGAATTAAGTAATAATGTTTTCCTAGGAGGTATCTTGGAGTTATTAATACTCACTTTTGTGTGTTTCATCTACCCAAGGTATGCAGTAATGGTCCCGAATACATGCCTTGGGGTTATCTTAATGCTATTATTATATAGTTTCTCAGTTTTCTATTTGAATTTCATGAATTCTTTTATTTTCTCCTTTATTGTATTTGTTCTATTAATGTAAGATGGAAAAATGAGAAATAAGAATACAAAACCAGTAAAATCCTCTTTCTGTTGCTTAATAATGATTTGATTGTGAAATCTTGCATTGTTTTCAACCTTTATTTTTTTCTCAGCATTTTTTTATTATCTCCGTATTCTATTCTTATCTTACCTTCTTCTGTCCTCATTTCAGTTAAGGCTAAGTATTCCACTTCCTAATTTATGTTGGAGAAAAACATTTAAATTAGCAGGTGTTTGCACTATTTTGTTTTCTGATAGAACACGAAGCTGCCTAGTGACCAGTGAAGCAGTTAGCAGGCAGCAACTTGGCAGAGGGAAGACCAGGGATAGAAGCCAACTAAGAATGGAATCCAAATAGCAAAGTATCCATGGGCTTTTCTGCTGCACATCTTCTTAGTCTTAAGAAAACAAAAATGTTCTTCATAAGCCTTCCCTCCACTATCAGAGTGGTTTTGTCAGTTCCAGAAACTTCATTTAAACACTTGGAAGAGAAATTCAGTAATTTGCATGTAGTTCTGCTTTGTTGAGCAGAGTACCTACTGAGCTATTCCACTTGGGCAGGGATGTAGCTTAGTAAGGAAGTTTTCTCCGATCCTCTGAAATGGGGGTTCAAGGGTGCATGGAATCAATTGCCATGAAAATCCTTTGTCTTTGCCTTTCCAATGACAAAGCTTTCGACCCTTTCTTTTCTTATTTTTATTTTTCAAACATGTATATTTCTTCTTGTTTTTTCCTTTTTTTAAAAAATAAAAGCCCTCAAAGTGGGTAGAAGATGTTAGCAAATGAACTGCATATCCAGTTTGCTCATCCTTCCCATACTGTCAGAGAAAGCCCATAGCTTATTTATATTAGTGTGCTTTGCCAAGGGAAGTCACAAAATGAATGTTTGCTTGGCTTTACTAATATTTTTGTTTTTCTTGATTTTATATAAATGTTTTAATTGAAGTATAAGATATATTCAAAAATATGCATACTTTGTGAGCATGGTGTTCAGTGAATTTTTCCAAGCTAAACATACCCATATGACCAGCACTCAGAACAAGAAGAGGAGGTGCACCTGGGTGATTCAGTTGGTTAAGTGTCTATGTCGGCTCAGGTCATGATCCAGGAGCCCTGCGATGGAGCCCTGCATGGAGCCCTGCACTGGGCTCCCTGTTCGGCAGGGAGTCTGCTTCTCCCTCTCACTTTCCTTCTGTGCTATCTCTCTCAAATAAATAAATAAAATCTAAAAAAAAAAAAAAAAGAACAAGAAGAAAATTACCAGAATCCAAAAGGATCCCTGTGTCCTTTTCAATCTCTAATTACTTTTCAAGAATAACTACTATTCTGATTTCTAAGAACAAAGATTAGTTTAGCCTAAGTTTGAAATGTATATAGATGGTATCAAACAATATACACTCTTTGTTGTAGCTTTTTTATTCTATATTTCATGCTGTTGCATGTAGCTATATTTTGATCATTCTCATTACTTTGGGTTGTTTCCAGTCGGGTCTATTATAAAGAATGCTTCTAAGAACACTTTTGCATATGTCTTTTAAAGAACATATGAACATATTTCTATTGTGTATATCTTCTCCTAGGAGGAGAATACCTAGGTCATGAGGTATATATATGTTCATCTTTAGTAGGCACAATTTTCTAAAGTAATGTACCAATGGATTCACTAAAATTTAATGTAAAGATAGATATAGTTTAATTTTGCTCTTTAACTTCCTGTAACATTGTGATGCATAATTTGTTTAAACTCTCTGGATTATGTATATTTTCCACAAAATTTATTTCTTGGAGTAATTATATATATAGTTTCTTACCTCTTCTGAATTTGACTTCCTATTACTTACTTCTTATCCTACTACTTTTTTCTTATTCATTTGTCCATTTGTTTCTTAAAAAATGTGTTATGCTCATAATATGTGCCATATATTAATAGATAATGAGTTACAAAATAAGTAAGCTATAATGCTTTCTTTCAAGGGAATTATAGTCAAGTAAGGGAGACAGCACAAGGAGCAGATATATTTTTTAATTTATTTTACTCAAATCTAAAAAGCTACTTCCTCCATCTACTGTTTCTAGATTTAATAAAGAAGTTCATTAATAACTGGTCAAATTCATTCATGATTTCTGTTTTTTTTTTTTAAATCACGTGACCTCCAATGTAAGTTTCTTTTTTATTTATAATTCTTTTTAAAAGATTTTATTTATTTATTTGACAGAGAGAGATCACAAGCAGGCAGAGAGGCAGGCAGAGAGAGAGGAGGAAGCAGGCTCCCTGCTGAGCAGAGAGAGGGTTGCGGGCCTGATCCCAGGATCATGACCTGAGCTGAAGGCAGAGGCTTTAACCCACTCAGCCACCCAGGCACTCTTCAATGTAAATTTTCATTTTGCAAGGTGAACATACCCACATTTTTAACACCTTGATACAAACATCATCCTACCTTTTCAAATTGCTTTAAATTAATTATTTTTTCCTTCAAGTATGATGACTATAAGCATCCATAGTAATTCAGGATTTCAGCTTCATGGTGTATATGTGTTTTTTGCTTCTTTTTCTTCTTTTTTTCTTTCTTTTTTTTTCTTTTCTCCTTTCTTTCTTTCTTTCTTTCTTTCTTTCTTTCTTTCTTTCTTTCTAAGACTTCAGTATTTTCTGATATCTTTCTTGGTGATTTATAATGTATATTTGGCCTTTTGGAATAACACACACAATTATCAGATACACCTCCTCAAGAAACAATTGATTATTTCCAGGTTCTCCATATTATAATATTCATCCTGGGTGAAGACCCTGTAACCTTCACATCCATAGCTTTACCTCCCAATTATGAGCTGGTGATTCATAGATCTTTATTTGTAGGCTAGGCTCTGAATTCTAGGTTCATGTATACTATATTTTCATTTGCATATTATGCTGGAATCTCACATTTAACAGATGACAAAATGTATTTCACCTTTATTTTCCAAACACATTATTCATTCTGTATTTCCCATGTTGGTGAATGCATCATACTATGTACACATAGTGCTGAAAAAGTTTTCTAGACACTGCCAAATACCTCCTTTCCCCTCGTCCATCTAAATATTACAATGTCTTACTGTTTTTACCTTCTGAATTTTCTTAGATCCATCCTACTACTACCTAACAATAGTGTTCAATGTTCAGGCACTCATTGTCTCTTGCCTGGATTATTGCCTGGTCTCCTGAATGCAATTCCATTCTCTCTAATCAACTAAAAGTTCACTGCTACAGTAAACTTTGAAAATACACATCTAAGCTTGCTGTTTTTGCAGTTCTTTAGCGTGGCATGTGAGGAATCTCCCGCTTCCCTTTCTAGTTGGATTCATCTCCATTCCTGCCCAGGTTTGCTGTACTTGTCATGCCAGCCACCGTGACCGGCACCCTCCTTGCTCTCATGCCTCAGGCCTTTGCACATGTTGTGTTCTTTACTTTTTGTTTTGTTCTACACGTTAATAACTTCTACTCACTGTTTAAAAGTTATCTCTGATAAATTTTCTTTGATCCCCTCAAGCTAAGGACTTCTTTTATGCTATGAGTAACTCTATTTTAGCTCCCATGTAAGCTTGTCTCCCCTTCTCATCTATAAGTTCTTTATCTTTGCATTCTTTTTTTTTTAATTTGATTTATTTATTTTAGAGAGAAAACATGCATGAAGAGGGGGAGGGACAGAGAGAGAACCTCAAGCAGCCTCCTGGCTAAGTGTGGAGCTGACAATGGGGCTCCATCTCATGACCCTGAGGTCATGACCTGGGCTGAAATCAAGAGTTACATGTTAACCAACTGAGCCACCCACATGCTCTTTTGTTTTTGCATTCTTAACATTAGTGTACTGCCTGATCTATAGGACCCAACAATATTTATTGAATGGTTGAATTAATTAACTGATAGCTTAGAGCCCTCCATTTTTATACTTTGTGATCTTTAAAATTCCTAAATATATTTTGTTCTCTTGCCAGGGTTAAAACTCATATGTTGCTTCTCTACCCACTTGCACAGACTTGTAAGGTCTTTTTTAATCCCATCTGTGTGTTTCTGCATCAGCTGGAAGCATTTAATGTCTCCTAAACTTGGAAATCTCATGTGAGCTGTTTCTTCTGGAGCAATTTTAAAAAAGATATTAAAAAGTATCAATTCCCAAGGAGCTGAATTCTTGAGACTTCTCTGTCCAGAGAAATTCCTAATTGACCCTACCATTTTTTTAAATTGTATTTATTTGACAGAGAGAGAGAGAGAGAGAGAGAGAGAGAGAGAGAGAAGCAGCAGAGGGAGGAGAAGCAGACTCCCTGCTGAGCAGGGAGCCTGATGCGGGACTCAATCCCAGGACCCTTGGATCATACCCAGAGCTAAAGGCAGATGCTTAACCAACTGGGCTACCCAGGTGCTCTGACCTTATCATTTAATCCCTATTTTGACCTGATTTAAAATGTTAGGAGAAATCAACAGCCTAGGAACCTTTAACCCATGATATCATCAGTTAAAACAAAATAAAATAACCACAGTCACTACCCCAACCTTTTGTTTATAAGGATGGCATTCATTAGTTCCCTCGCCCCCCCCCCACCTTTTTAAAAGATTTTATTTCTTTATTTGACACACAGAGAGAGAGAGACAAAGCAGGAACACAAGCAGGGGAAGTGGGAGAAGGAAAGCAGGCTTCCTGCTGAGTAGGAAACTTGATGCAGGGTCAATCCCAGGACCTTGGACCATGACCTGAGCCGAAGGCAGATGCTTAATGACTGAGCTGCCCAGATGCCCCCATTAATTTCCCTTTTATCTGTGTACCTATTTCCTACATTACATTTATCCTTTGGGATGTCCTTCGGGATAAATGATCTTGTCTTCTCAATTTCCTTTACTTAAAGTCTGTAACATGCCTTTCTTTCCCCCACCTGCTGCCATAGTATGTTATTTTTGATATATTCACTGAATCTGTCCTTTCTCAAGATTTATCAGCTTGCTATTTGGGGTATCAGTGTGCATTAAGGATTTGATAATTGCTTTGAGCAGAGATGACGAAGCATAGGCTTAAAGTCCAAAATACATTAGAATTTTTTTTAAAAAAATATTTATTTCTTTGAGAGAGAGGGAATGAGTGAGAGAGAACACAAGAGCAGAGGTGAGGGGAGGGAGAGAGGGAGAGAGAGAAGTAGACTCCCCGCTGAGCAGGGAACCATGTGAGGGATTCGATCCCAGGCCTCTGGGATCATGAGCTGAGCTGAAGGCAGATGCTTAACCAACTGATCCACCCAGATGCCCCTAGAATTTTTTTTTTTAATTCCAAGTTCCTACAACATTAAAATTACCACCATTAACAGTGAGATATACACAGCCATCACCAGAGTAAAAGAACTAATACTTTACACCTTATTTTTCTTTATAGTAATGTATGTTCACAAACTTTCACCTTTCAGAAACTACCTAAACATGGACCTTTGCATTCTGAATAGAACAGTGTAATGCATAGGTTACTTCAGAGGGTATTATGTGATTAGTTTTGATTATACTCTATAATGCAGAGAATTTTCTTCAGCTCCTTCTGAATATTTATATTTTTTATCATTATACCTCTGAGAAGTGTGCATCCTATCTAAACATTCAATAATTTTTCCTCCAAATCACACTGAGATGAATGTAGGTGGTGCTATAAAATTGTGGGAAATTTAAAAATCTCTAAGAGCATCACAGGACAAAAACAGTACAAGTTTGATAAATTTTACGAAGACTATTTCAGGAATGTGTTAGGAAGAATAATTCTGTACTCTTTCCGTAGTTCTCTACTATTTTTCAAGTACATTCCATTTCTGATGTGCTCCTTACTCAATCTCATGAGAGCATTGGCAGAAGTATCTTTACCCCATTTTTTACAGATGGAAAAACATTCACTGAAAGAGTGGAAGACTTACCCTGATCACAGTGCTAATGACAGAGCTGGAACTAGAACCTAGACCAGAAATATAAGGGGGAAATCATAGCAAGCCAAGAAAACTACAAAGTGTCTTGTCTTGGGTAATTAGTGAGTAGAAACAGTGAGTTGACAGCTACTTCTAACTGTCCTCCCTACATCTTATAAAGAAGCTAATCTCCCCGAAAGCCTGCATGAAGTCACAGATAGCCTTTTTTTTTTTTTTTTTTTTTTTTTTTCCCAGAAAGGAAGGAACTAAAAATACAGTAGCACAGCCATTTCTTAACCTCGGGCAACATTATCCGGAGGTGGCAGAGTGTTTTGAAAAACATGGAATTTGCAATCAGAAGACTTAGGTTTAGATCTCACTTATTTTGCCAGCTTCTTAAATCTCCTTACACTAAATACCTATTTAGTTAAAATGGGGCTAATAGCACCAGCCTTACTGCCTCAAAGGGTGTTGTGATTATCAATAAGATACTATCTAGAAGCACTTTATAAACTATGTCATTATATAAGTACAAGTCCTTGTCCCTGTATGGTAGCAAATAAAGGAAATCCTTCCTGTGTAAGACAGACTGTAACTTAGTTTGTTAACATCATGGCTTAGCAGTCATGACCTCGGTTGCAATACAAGAAATGCTACCTTCTAGCTCTGTAACTTGGCTCAGGAACTCTTTCTAAACCTCAGTTTTCTTACCTTTAAAATGGTAAGATGGGGGGTGATAATATCTTTCATAAAGTTTTATAAAGATTATACAAGATAGTGTATGTGGAATACATAAGCTATTGTTAAGCTCTCTTGAATTTGTTTTCTTTAAGATGAACTTTTAATTTATATGAATAATTTTAAATATATTTTTTTAAGATTTTATTTATTTATTTGACACACAGAGAGAGATCACAAGTAGGCAGAGAGGCAGGCAGAGAGAGAGGAGGAAGCAGGCTCCCCGCCGAGCAGGGAGGACAGATGCGGCCTTGATCCCAGGACCCTGAGATCATGACCTGAGCCAAAGATAGAGGCTTTAACCCACTGAGCCACCCAGGCACCCTATATTAATAATTTTAGATTTCCAGAAAGTTGTGAAGATAGTATAGAGAATTTTCATCTTTCTTCTGGTTTCCTATGTTGTTAATATCTTACATTTGCTATTTCTGAACAAATTGATGTTGATGTATTACTATTAACTAAACTACAGGTTTTATTGGACTTCACCAATTTTCCTATGAATGCCTTCTGTTCCAGGAACGAGTCTAGGGTACCACATTGCATTTATTTGTCAAGTCTCCCCTTTTCTCCTTTGGTCTGTGACAGTTAATCAGTCTCCTTCTTTTTCATGACCGTAATAATTTGAGGAATATTATCCATGTATTTTGCAGGATGTTCCCCAATCTGGTTTTGCTTGTTGTTTTCTCATGATTAGAGTGGGGACTTCTGGAGAGAATAGCGGAGAGGTGAGGTGCTGTTCGTGTCACAGTGTGTCGAGGACTACATGATACCCCTGTGACATCACTGATGATGTTAACCTTTATCACTTGGCTAATGTAGTGTTGGCCAGGTTTTTCCATGGTACTTTGAGCTAGTTTTGATCAGCTATCACTTATATCAGACTTTTTCTTCCCTGACCTCCCACTGTTTGGAATGCTTTTCATTTATATTTCCTGCAAATGTCATATTCAGAAATATCTTTCCTGACCACCCAAGCTAAAGCAGTCTCTATGACATTTAACTTTTGTGTTTTCTTCACAGCATTTTTCATTGCCTGAAATTGTCTTGTGTATTTGTTTACCTAGTTTATTGTTTGTTGATAGTCCCCCACCCCCTCAAACAAGAACATAAGCTTCAGGAAAACAGGATCCTTATAGGACTGTTCACATTGTACACTTGGTGTCTAGCATATGTTAAGTGCTCAATAACTCTTTTTTGAATAAATGTCAAAGATAGAAAGATCCAGGATTAAATTATTAGTAAGTATTTCTGAAAAAGAGTAGAAAATAGCTGAATGGTAGGAAGTTCAATTTAATAATCTTAACTGAATTAGTTTTAATGAAAATATTAAATGCAATCATAAGCCTCTATGATTAACAGTCGACATCCTTGTAATTCAGTTCTTTTATAATGCACTTAATAATGTGAATGTCAGAGTATTTTTCTGACTTATAAGCAATATATGACTGATAAATATAAGATCTAGTTAGTTATTACACGTCTGCACCATTGTGACTTTTATTTGCTAATTGGCTCAGCTTTCCTATTGTAGAACTTTTTAACAGAATCTGAAGTGTAGAAATGATTGATGCCCTTGATTCTAACTTATACCTGACTTCTTAGTGTCTATTTTCTTTTCATTTATATTGACAGAAAAGTGGAGCTTTTTTTTGTATAAATCTTTCTCTTATAACCCATTGTAAGGAGGCTGTCTTCTTATGTATTTCCATAGGACTTAAAATCTCCAAATCAGAGGGATGAAATCGCAGGGGCCCGGGCTTCACTGAAGGAGAACTCCCCCCTCTTGCATTCAATTTGCTCCGCTTGTTTGGAACATTCTGATGTTGCTTCCCTCAAAGCCAGCAAGGACACTGTTTGTGAAGAAATTCACAATGCCCTCAATGTAATTTCAAATGCTTCACAAGGCATCCAGAATATGCTTGCTCCACCAGAATCTAAGGCAGCAACTCTGGGAAGTGCCCTCGATGAGCTTGAGGTAAGTGGAGAGAAAGATAAAACGTGATTTGCTGTGTCTCTGTATGAAAATAAACAGATGTGGTTTTTCAGATCGACGTTTAGACTATGAATAAATAAAAATCCAGTAACTTAATCAGTCTCTATTATTGCCTTATGTCTGCCAATGAATTGATTAGTCTATCAGTAGACTTCTGGTTCCCTTACATTTCTTCCAAGGAAGTCAGTGAATTCAAAGTGGGATTGTTGATTACATTGAAATGATGGTTTTAGTTGATATTGATCAATTTATGAAATGTAGGATTTATCCATTCCACAAATACTTATCATTGGCTGTGTTCTTTGTGCTTGGGGTAAAATTGAGCACTGGCCCCATGAAGCTTATGTTCTAACAGAGGAATATAGTCAAAAAAACAAAAACAGTGGACACTGTAGATAAGTAAATTGTATAGAATGTTACATTGAGAAGGCAACATGACTTGGAGGCTTGAAGGAGATTAGGTAATTGGGTAGATAGAGATCTAGAATGAAGGTTTGAAAGCATGTCCCATTGTTTAAGGGAGAGCACAGAAGCCAGGGCATCTGAGTAGGGAGAGTAAGGGAATGAATCAGAACTGAACTGAGGAGACCCAGTGAGGCCAGGTTATGGAAGACTCTGTGGGCTTTTGGGGGCTCTGGCTTTTACTGCAAGTTAAATGGGATCCACTGTGAGGTTTTAAGCAGAGGTATGACACTTGAATCTTAAAAGGACTATATTGGCTGCTTGTAGAGTATAGACTGAAGGGGAACAGAGAGAGAAGCTGAAAATCGAAGCAGAAGGCAATCATAGTCATATAGGCTCCATTCTTCTATTTTTTTTTTTTTTTAAGATTTTATTTATTGACAGAGAGAAACACAGCCAGAGAGGGAACACGAGCAGGGGGAATGAGAGAAGGAGAAGCAGGCTTCCCTCAGAGCAGGGAGCCCAATATGGGACTCGATTCCGGGTCTCCGGGATCATGACCTCAGCTGAAGGCAGTCGCTTAACCAACTGAGCCACCCAGGCGCCCCCATGCTTCTATTTTATGTGCATCACCTCATTCCACCTCACACTTTAGTTTGGACCAGGCTGGCATCAGTGAGTATTAAGGCTAAATTTTGTAAGCGAAGCCAATTGGATTTGACAGAATGGATGTCAGATGTGGGAGAAAGGGAGGAGTCATGGCTGCTCTTGCAGGCTGGGTCATCCCAAGGCACACACTGAACAGAGTTTGGGATTCAGAGTGTTGTTAGGAATTAATATGTGTGAAGGGAAGAGGGAGGGAGCAGGATTGAGCCAAAGAAGAAGCCTACCTATAAACCAGATTCACAAAGCCTGGACTAGTCAGCAGAAAGCTCTAGAAGGAGGAGTGCCCTCTAATGTACCTTGTCAGGCACAAAGAGCCAGGCTTTTTTTTTTTTTTTTTTTTCCCCTCTGTCAGTCACAGGATGCAGGTCGTCTTGTCTTGGAAAGGCCATACATACCTTCCAGGGACAGGAAAGAGGGAGCCTCCCCTTGCAACTGAGGCAGACCTTGTAGGAACCGACAACTGGGGGCTGTCTGCTGGCCTCACTCCCCACAGCTGAACAGTAAGTTCTACATAGAAAGGAGATATGGGGGGCGCCTGGGTGGCTCAGTTGGTTAAGCAACTGCCTTCGGCTCAGGTCATGATCCCGGAGACCCGGGATCGAGTCCCACATCGGGCTCTCTGCTCAGCAGGAAGCCTGCTTCTCCCTCTCTCACTCCCCCTGCTTGTGTTCCCTCTCTGGCTGTGTTTCTCTCTGTCAAATAAATAAAATCTTAAAAAAAAAAAAAAAAAAAAAGAAAGGAGATATGGACAGAACACCTCTGTGTCTGCCAGAGATAATGATAAGGGGTTTTGTTTTGTTTTCTTTTCTTTTCTTTAGCAACTGCCTGGATAACCATGATAGGGAACACTGTGTGAAACCAATTCTGAGAGGAAGATCAGAAACTTAATTTTCAACATGTTGAGCTTGAGATATTTATCAGATGTTCAAGTTTGATGTCAAAGTTAATGACATGCAGTTGTTTAATGGGTGGCAACATAGTGTAATGCGTAAAGATAAAGGTTTTAGATCTCTTTATGCCAGGGTTCCTATCTCAGCTGTAGCACTTGTTAAGAAAGTTATTTCTCAGTTTTCTCACCCCTAAAATGGGAATAAGAATGGGGCCTACATCATAGTATTGTTAGAATCAGTGAATTAATAATACAGGTAAGAACAGTGACTGGCATTCAATCAATTTTAGCTCTCCTTATCATGAGTGAAAATGATTATTTGGAGGCAATGAAATCCCCAATGAAAATCAATGCAATTAAAATCACTAAAGTTTTACCGGTAACTTTAAAAACTAAGCTAAACATATATAATTCCTATATTATTCATAACATTACCTTGATGATAAACTTATCATGGAAAATCTAATTCATTTAAATTTGGAATAACCTTTATGTTTTTTTCTTTAGTTACATGTCTTTAAACTGATGCCTTTATTTCTAATCTAACATCATTAAATTCCTTATTATTGATACCATGTAAAAATTTTATTAAGTTCCTAATTATTAGCATCTATGTGAAAATTCTAGACACTAAATAAGATAGATGACTAGTGGTGACTTTTGAACGGTACCCATAATAAGACTGAGAACTCCTTGTAGGCAAGATTATGATTCTTAGTAATTTTATGCCAGTGATACTAGCAGAATGTTAGGTCCCCCATATATTAGTATGTACAATTTCTTGATAGCTAAATAGTTAACATAAAATTGTTACAGTGTCCTTATAAGATAAATACTTTTGTTTTATAGGATAAAACAATATAAAACTGAGCCTTAAATAAGTTATAGACCTTTCTCAAATCAGAAGGCTAATGAGTGGTAGTATCCAGGAAGTGATCTAGTCTGATTCTAGAAGGTATTTCTAAGTTCTGTGCTCTATTGAATTCTCACAGATACGACTTAATGTGCTACTTTATGCTAAGATTCTTAGTCTGTATGAACCATCAGAGAAATTATGAATGTAACCAAGTACCTGGGTCATTTAAGTAGAACTAGTCTGTATTTGGAGAGCAGCTAATATGGTGAGGTGAAATATGTTAAAGTGGACAGATAGAATTGTATATAACATTTTTCATAGTAATAAACAGAATTGTGTCAGGGGATAAGGTCCAGTTTGTCCCAGATACTCATTCTGTATCTTAGAATTATAGAAGAAGACAGATGATTTCCAAATTTTTCCTCTTTTTTTGGACTTTTATCTCACTTTAGTTGAAAGTGGCTGGTACAAACAAGATAAGAAGGAGAAAGTGTGTGTGTGTGTGTGTGTGTGTGTGTGTGTGTGTGTGTGTGTGTGTGTAGCATTGATAGGAGTGGGAGTAGGCATAGTGATGGGGTCTTCCCATTTTCAAATGGCTGAATCACTTCTGAACAAGGCAGAAGGGAGTCCCAGAGATATTTCCTAGAAATCTTAATGTGGTCTTAACAACCTTTGAAATCACTTCTCAGTTAAAGTTAAGGCTGCTCAAATCAGTACAAAATGCCTGAATTATATATATGCAATATCTGAGTAACAAATAGCTGCTGAGGCTGTCTGACTAGATAAAGCAGAATTTATTGAGCATTTAGCTTTTTGAAATGGGTTTGTATATTAAATGGCTGCATTTTTTTATATTTACAGGAAGCTTTATTGGTAAAAGATCCAAAATAACCTTTGCTCTGTCTTGCTTCTGCAAATAGAATACTATGAAATAAACTGATGTAGTAAATACTCTGTTGGGAGCAAGTCTCATTAAATGTTTATAGTGTGGAAATGTATCAGAGTGCTTATTCAACAGCTGCCGTGCTAAAGCTTTGTTAAATCTTTCATTCTGGTCCATGGCTGGTTGTTGGTATGGAATCTGAGATTTACTGGTAAAGGAGAAAATAGAACTTGAATTAGAACACTGCACAAGCTAAAGCGATTGATTTATTGGAGAGCCTAATGTGAATTATAGGGTGTTCCTTTTGTATTTGTGACTAAATGAGAGTTGAGAAGTATCAAATTATAGATTAACAGAATTTTGAAAATACCTTCAAGAAAGACACTTGGCCAGTGAAAATTGTTTTGAAGCTCCAAGTCCATTAAGGCATATTTTCTCTTATGCAGTGGGATAAAGTAGCTTTTGTAATCATGTAAGAATTATCCATATCCAGGGCGCCTGGGTGGCTCAGTCCTTAAGTGGCTGCCTTCGGCTCAGGTCAGGATCCTGGAGACCCGGGATCGAGCCCCACATCAGGCTTCCTGCTCGGTGGGAAGACTGCTTCTCCCTCTTTCACTCCCCCTTCTTGTGTTCCCTCTCTGGTTGTGTTTCTCTGTGTCAAATAAATAAAATCTTAAAAAAAAAAAAAGAATTATCCAGATCCTCATGTGATAAGGTTGATAATAACATAGGAGTTCTTTAGTATTTTTTCATTTTCAAAGAACTATCATATTTATTTTCTTATTTTTAGATATTCATTTATGTATCATCATTCATATATTTTTTCCCTGTTGTATTCCCAACACCTAGAATGATGCTCTATACATAGTAAGTGCAGGGTGATTATCATTGAATTGAAGGAAGGAAGCAAGAAGGAGGGAAGGAAGGAAAGCATACAGGTAGCAATGCTGTAGGTCATTTTGTGATTTGGATTGAAGAGCATTTTCCCTTTATTCCTTTTTTTTCTCTCCTTTCTCCAGTTGGTAGTTTATGGACTTGGGGTATATTTCTCTACTTAAGTTTTAACTGGGGCATGAATTTAGTGAGGTAACTACCAGAAACATATCTAAGTCATAGGCTGCTTAGATTGTTTTTTCTGTGATAATTTTATTTTTAGTAGCTATTTAGCCTAATTTCTAGCCTTAGTTTGGGTTCCCTGCAACTGCCAGGATATGCTTGCTGCAGAGTAGTCATTTTGAGGAATGTTTTTACCTGTAGGAGAAAACGGACCTCTCTCAATCAGAATATTATTTAGTAGCTAAAGAAAAATGGGCCTCACTGATGTCTAAAAGCACTGTAATATGATTAAAAAAAAAAGATTTGTTTTTTGGGAACATAGTGAACTGGAAGAACTTGAAAGTGATATATATATACAAAATATCTTTAAATACATGGGTAATCTGATAGGGAAAGTAGGGAAATTCTGCTGAGGTCAGCCAGATACAAAGAGCAGACATCCAGATCCGCAAGCCAGCAACAGCACGGTGCTGGCAGATATGAGAGATTTCTTTTCCATTCTGGCCTGTAGCTTGAATTTTGAAAGCCCATAAACAGAGGACAAAAGGCAAAGCTTTTATCCTGCCACCTGGAAAATTGCAAGAGCCTTTGCGTGAAGTTGAGAATCCTTTAATTTGACCACTTTATTGGATGAATAAGAAAAACACTTCCCTATAGCAGGAGATAGGAAAACTTGGCTGGCTTAACTTTGGCTCTTGGGCAGCTCAGAAAAAAAGTACAAAATACCTTGGAGATTTTCTTTTTCTTTTCTTTTCTTTCTTTTTTTTTTTTTTAAGATTTATTTATTTATTTATTTTAGAGAGAGTGTGTGTGCACACACACATATGCAAGAGTCTGGTGAAGGGAAGGGCAGAGGGAGGAGAGGGAGAAGGAGAGGAGCAGAGTTCTCCTCAGTCTGGATCCTGAAGCGGGCTCAATTTCCAACCTGGATGAGACCATAACCTGAGACGAAATGAAGAGTTGGACGCTTAACTGACTGGGCCATTCAGGCACCACTATCTTAGAGATTTTTTTTTAAGATTTTTATTTATTTTTTTTGACAGAGAGAGACACAGTGATAGAAGGAATACAAGAAAGGGGAATGGGAGAGGGAGAAGCAGGCTTCCCATGGAGCAGGAAGCCTGATGTGGGACTCGATCCCAGGACCCTGGGATCATGACCTGAGCTGAAGGCAGATCTTAATGACTGAGCCACCCAGGTACCCTCTTAGAAATTTTTTTTTTACCCTTAAATTTGTCCTTATCTGGATTTGGGTCAGAATTCATATTATCTGAATAACCTCTAAAACCCAAACTGAAAATATAAGGCTGTTCTGTCTTAGCAATGCCTCCAAGTACTTGCCAGAAGTAAACTCAAGTTCTCTGTGCACTTCTTACCTAGTCCACAAAAAGTCCTCATACAAGTCCTAGCAAAATAAATTGTCACAAGTTACACAAATAAGCAAGATACATGAATGAGACTTTGCAGAAAACAAACTGCAGAATCAGAACTTAAAACACTGCAGATATTGAAATTATGCTGGATATGAGTATGCTTCATATACATTATTCACTTACTTATTACTTAAGTATGAGGAGTATGGTGAAGGAACAAAAGATTGTCAGAATTGACCAGGCAGAACTATCTGAAATGAAAGACATAATCATGAAAAATTCAATGTTTAGGCAAGACAGGAGATTAGATAGAGAACTAATGATCTGAGAGACAGATTTGAAGAAGTTCTTGATAATGCACCACAGAGACACAAAAATAAAAAAAAATATTTTTTAAAGCAGTTAAGATACATGGAAGATGTGTGACAAGTTTTAAAATGTTCTAATATTAGATCCAGGAGAGAGAAAATCATAAAAAAGACACTAAGAATTTTCTAGAATTGATGGAAGATACCCAAAGAGTATTTTTTTTTTTTTTTTAGATTTTATTTATTTGACAGAGAGAAACACAGCGAGAGGGAACACAAGCAGGGGGAGCGAGAGAGGGAGAAGCAGGCTTCCCGCCGAGCAGGGAGCCCGATGTGGGGCTCGATCCTGGGTCCCCGGGATCATGACCTGAGCCTAAGGCAGTCGCTTAACCAACTGACCCACCCAGGCGCCCCTCAAAGAATATTTTTAAAAGAAAAAGAAAGCTCTCTTCTCAGCAAGATGGCAGAACAGAAAACCCTTGACTTTACCTCTGCCCACAAGCACACTGAAGAAACAACTACACACGGATCAGTTACCTCTGAGAGAAATCTGGAAATTAGTTGAGAGATTCCTGTACATTGAGTAAGTGAGAAAATACCCGCATCCATAGGTAAGAAAAGCTGAGTACACTATCTCTATAAACTCCACCCCAAAATAGCACCATTTAAATGAGATGGAACCCAATCCCCAGCTTCTCCTTGAGAAGCCAAGTTTTGTTTTCATTTTAATTGTTGGAGTATAATTGACATACAAGATATTATTAGACTCAGGTATAGAGCATATATATCAATGCTCACCATGATAAATATAGTCACCATCTATCAGCAAACAATGCAGCACAGTATTATTAACTATATTCCCTATGCTGTACTTTTTATCTCTATGACTTATATATATATATATTTTTTAAGATTTTATTTATTTGACAGAGAGAAACATAGCCGGAGAGGGAACACAATCAGGGGAAGTGAGAGAGGGAGAAGCAGGCTTCCCACCGAGCAGGAAGCCTGATGTGGGGCTCGATCCCGGGTCTCTGGGATCATGACCTGAGCTGAAGGCAGTCACTTAACCAACTGAGCCACCCAGGCACCACCTATGACTTATATTTTTAATGAATAGAAGTTTGCAACCCTTCATGCCGTTCATCTGTTTTGCTCATCCCCTCACCCATCTCATCTCTGGCAACAGTTTGTTCTCTGTATTTAAGATAGAGTTGGGTGTTTTTGTTTTTGCTTGTTTGTTTTGTTTTGTAGATTCCACATATGAGCAAAATTATATGCTATTTGTCTTTCCTGTTTGAATTATTTCACTTAGCATAATACCCTCTAAGTACATACATGTTGCAAATGGCAGTATTTCATCCTTTTTTAGGTCTGTATAATATTTCATTGTCGATATAAAAACATTTCTTCTTTATCTATTTATTTATCAATGGACATTTGGGTTGCCTCTGTAGTTTAACTATTATAAATAATACTGTAAAAAACACAAGCATGCATATTTATTTTTGAGTTAGTATTTTTGTTTTTTGGGAGAAAATAACCAGTAGAGAAATTAATGGACTGCATGGTAGTTATATTCTTAATTTTTGAGGAAACTCCATACTGGTTTTCACAGTGATTGCACCAATTTATTTTTCTACCAACAGTGCATAGAGAGGTCCTTTTTCTCCATATTCTTGACAACACTTATTTATTGTCTTTGTGATACTAGCCATTTTGACTGGTGTGAGGTGATATCTCATAGTGGTTTTGATTTGCATTTCCCTCGTGGAAAAGCATTTTATTTTGATGTAGTCCTAAAAGGTGATATTTGCTTTTGTTTCCCCTACTGGAAAAGACATATTCATAAATATATTGTTAAAGCCTGTGTCAACTACTGCTATTATTTTCTTTTAAGAGTTTTATGGTTTTACATCTCCCAGTTAAGTCTTTAATAAATTTTGAGTTTGTATATGTTGTAAGAAAGTGGCCCAGTGTCTCTGTTTTGCATGTAGCTGTCCAGTTTTCCCATCACCATTTATTGAAGAGATTGTTTTTTCCCTATATTATATTCTTACCTCCTTTGCCACAGGTTAATTGACCATATAGGTGTGGATTTATTTCTGGGTTCTTTATATCATTCTATTGGCCTGTGTGTCTATTTTTACCAGTACCATTCTGTTTTGATTAGTGTAGCTTTGTAATATATTTTGAAATCTGGGATTATTTTACCTCCAGCTTTTTTCTTTCTTGAGATTGCTTTGGTTGTTTGAGGTCTTTTGTGGTTCCCCACAAATCTTAGTAATATTGTTCTAGTTCTGTGAAGGATGTTAATAGTATTTTGATAGAGATTGCATTGAGTCTTTAAATTGCTTTGGGTAGTATAGACATTTTAACAATATTAATTCTTCCAGCCCATGAACATGGAATATCTTTTCATCTGTTTGTATCATCTTTGCTTTCTTTCATTAATGTCCTATAGTTTTCAGAGTATAGATTTTTCACCTCCTCAGTTAAGGTACCACCTATGACTTATATTTTTAATGAATAGAAGTTTGCAACCCTTCATGCCCTTCATCTGTTTTGCTCATCCCCTCACCCATCTCATGTATGTTATTCTTTTTGGTGCATTTCTATATGGGATTTTTTTTTTTTCATTTCTCTTTCTGCTACTTTGTTTTTAGTATATAGAAATGCAGTGAATTTCTGCCTATTAATATTGTATCCTGCAACTTTACTGAATTCATTTTTTAGTTCTAATAGTTTTTTGGTGGAGTCTTTAGAGTTTTCTATACATGATATGTTATCTGGCATAGAGACAGTTTTACTTCTTCCTTATTGATTTGGATGTCTTTTCTTATTATTTTTTCTTATCTGATTATTATGGCTAGGACTTTTAGTTTTGTACTGAATACAGGCAGAGAGACTGGCCATTCTTGTTTTGTTCCTGATTTTAGAGGAAGTTTTCAATTTTTCCCATTGAGTATGATATTAGCTTTGAACCTTTCATTTATGGTCTTTATTATGTTAGGTATGTTTCCTCTGAATCCACTTTTTTTTAGAGTTTTTATTATGAATGGATGTTGTACTTTGCTGAAGGCATTTTTTGTATCTATAGAAATGATCGCAAGGTTTTTATCTTTTTTGTAGTTAGTGTGATGTATCACACTGATTGATTTGTGAATATTGAACCACCCTTGCATCCCAGGAATCAATCTCATGTGGTCCTGGTAAGTGATCTTTTTAATGTGTTGTTGAATTCCATTTATTAATGTTTTGTTGAGTATTTTTGCACCTATGTTTATCAGAGATTTTTTTGGTAGTGTCTTTTTTTATTATATCTTTTTTTGTAGTATCTTTGTTTGGTTTTGGTGCCAAGGTAGTGCTGATAAAATAAATTTGGAATAAATAAATTTGGAACTTTTTCTTCCTCTCCTATTTTTTTGGTATAGTTTGAGTAGAATAGTATTAATTCTTCTTTAAATGTTTGGGGCGGTTCACTTGTGAAGCCATCTAGTCCTAGACTTTTGTTTGTTGGGAGTCTTTTGATTACTGATTCAATTTGATTACTGTTAATTGGTCCATTCAAGTTTTTTATTTTCTTGATTTTGTTTTAGAAGATTATATTTCTAGGAATTTACTCATTTCTTCCAGGTTGTTCAATAGGTTGGCTTATAATTTTGCATAATATTCTCATAATTCTTTGTAGTTCTATAATATCCATTGTTATTTCTCCTCCTTCACTTCTGATTTTATTTAATTCCTACCTCTTCTTGTTGAGTTTGACTAAAGATTTAGTTATTTTTCAGAGACATAGCTCTTGATTTCATTTATCCTTTCTATTGTTTTTGTAGTCTGTAGTTCCCTTATTTCTATTCTGATCTTTATTTTTTCCTGGCTTCAGCTGCTATGTTTGAGCTTTCTTCTTCTTTTTTTAGTTACTATAGATATAAGGTTAGGTTATTTACTTGAGATTTTTCTTGTTTCTTGAGGTAAGGTTGTATCATTAAAATTCCCTCTTAGAATTCCTTTTGTTGTGTCCCAAAGATTTGGGGTCATTGTGTTCTAATATTCATTTGCTTCCATGTATTTTTTTTATTTCCTCTTTTATTTTTTCATTGATGCCTAAGTTGTTTAGTAGCTACCATTATTGTTTAGCCTCCACATGTTTGTAGTTTTTTTTTTCATTTTTTCCCCTTATAATTATTTCTTTTTTATTTTTTAAAATTTTTAAAAGGTTTTATTTAAATTCCAATTAGTTAACATACAGTGTGATATTAGTTTCAAGTGTACAATATATTTAGCACTTCCATTCAACATCTGGTGTTCATCAGAGCAAATGGACTTTTTAATCTTTTATCACCTACTTAACCCATCTCCCCATTTCACCTCCCCTTTGGTAGCCATCAGTTTGTTCCCTGTAGTTAAGAGTCTGTTTCTTGGTTTGCTTTTCTCTCTCTTTTTTCCTTGTTTGCTTTGTTTCTTAAATTCCACCTATGAGTGAAATCATATGGAATTCGTCTTTTTGGCTGACTTATTTCGCTTAACATAATACTCTCTAGCTCCGTCCATGTCATTGCAAATGGAAAGAGTCCATTCTATTTTTTTATGATAGAGTAATATTCCATTGTCTGTGTATGCTACATCTTCTTTATTCATCAGTCAATGGGCCCTTGGACTGCTGCTGTAATTTGGTTATTGTAGACAGTGCTTCTACAAACATTGGGGTGAATATATCCTTTTGAAATTAATATTTTTTTTGTATTTTGGGGGTAAATATCTGGTGGTGCAGTTGCTAGATTGATGGGTAGTTCTAGTTTTAAGTTTTTGATGAATCTTCATATTGTTTTCCAAAGTGGTGGCACCAGTTTGCATTCCCACCAACAGTGGAATAGGGTTCCCTTTTCTCTATATGCTTTCTAGCACCTGCTGTTTCTTGTTGATGTTAGCCACTGTGACAGGTATGAGGTGTTACCTCATTGTAGTTTTGATTTGTATTTCCCTAATGTTGAGTGATGTTGAGCATCTTTTCATGTATCCATTGGCAATCTGTATGCCTTCTTTGGAAAAATGTCTATTCATTCTTCTGTCCATTTTTAAATTGGATTATTCATTTTTTGGGTGCTGAGTTTTATAAGTTCTTTATGTATTTTCAATACTAACCCTTTATCAGATATGTCATTTCCAAATATCTTCTCCTATTTTGTAGGTTGCCTTTTAGTTCTGTTGATTGTTTCCTTCACTGTCTAGTAGTTTTTTATTTTGATGAAATATCAATAGGTCTTTTTGCTTTTGTTTCCTTTGCCTCAGGAGACATAGCTAGATGGAAATTGCTGTAGCTGATGTCCAAGAGGTCACAGCCTATGTTCTCTTCTAGGATTTTTGTGCTTACAGGTCTCACATTTAGGTCTTTTATCCATTTTGAATTTATTTTTGTGTTTGGTGTATGAAAGTAGTCCAGTTTCATTCTTCTCCATGTTGCTGTCCAATTTTCCCAACACCATTTGTTGAAGAGACTATCTTTTTCCTGTTAGATATTCCTTTCTGATTTGTCAAAGATTAATTGACCATGTAGTTGTGGGTTCATTTCTGGGGTTTGTATTCTGTTTTATTGCTCTGTATGTCTATTTTTGTACCAGTTCCATACTGTTTTGACCACTATAGTTTTTTTTATTGTTTTTATTTTATTTTATTTTATTTATTTGACAGAGAGAAACACAGTTAGAGAGGGAACACAAGCATCAGAGTACATCTATAAGGGGAACAGACATCTTCACTTTTACTAGCACCCAAAGTGATCTTTATGCAAGTGGTTAATTGCCAAACATTTGAGAAATCTGAAGAGAATTAAAAAGAGGCCTCAAGGGTGCCTGGGTGGCTCAGTGGGTTAAAGCCTCTGCCTTTGGCTCAGGTCATGATCTCAGGGTCCTGGGATCAAGACCCGCATCGGACTCTCTGCTCAGCAGGGAGCCTGCTTCCTCCTCTCTCTCTGCCTGCCTCTCTGCCTAATTGTGATCTCTCTCTATCAAATAAATAAATAAAATATTTAAATAAAATATTTAAAACCATCACATGGTTTCACTTACTTGTGGTGCATGAGGGGTAACCTGGAGGACAGTGGGAGAAGGAAAGTAAATGGGAACTAGGGTAATCCAGGGAGGGAAACGAAACAACAGAGACTTTGGACACAGAAACAAACTGAGGGACTTGGAGGGAGGGGTGTGGAGGGATGGGAGAGCCTGGTGGTGGGTACTGGGGACGCCTAAAGCATGAAGCACTGGGTGTGGGGAATGAGGAATGAATCTTGGAACACTGGAAAAAAAAATTTTAGTAACAATAAAAAAAAATATATAAAAATAAAAAAAAGAGGCCTCAAACTCAACAAAGGTAAGTACTAAACTATTTTTTAAAGATTTTATTTATTTTTTTGACAGAAAGAAATACACCTAGAGAGGGACTACAAGCAGGGGGAGTGAGGGAAGGAGAAGCAGGGTTCCCACTGAGCAGGGAGCCTGATGCAGGGCTCAGTCCTGGAATTCTGGAATCATGACCTGACCCGAAGGCAGACATTTAATGACTGAGCCACCCAGGCACCCCAGTTGTTTTTTTTTTAAATACTTTCTTTTATGTTTTCAGTGTTCCAAAATTCATTGTTTATGCACCACACCCAGTGCAATACGTGCCCTCTTTAATACCTACCACCAAGCTCACCCATCCCCCCACCCCCTCCCTTCCAGTACCCTCAGTTTGTTTCTCAGAGTCCAAAGTCTCTCATGCTTCGTCTCCCTCTCTGATTTACCCCAGTTCACATTTTCTTTCCTTCTCTTAATGTCCTCCATGTTACTCCTTATGCTCCACAAGTGAAACTTTATGATAATTGATTTTCTCTGCTTGGCTTATTTCACTCAGCATAGTCTTCTCCAGTCCCATCCATGTTGATATAAAAGTTGGGTATTCATCCTTTCTGATGGAGGCATAACATTCCATTGTGTATATGGACCATATCTTCTTTATCCATTCGTCTGTTGAAGGGCACCTTGGTTCTTTCCACAGTTTGGTGATTATGGCCATTCCTGCTATGAACATTGGGGTACATATGGCCCTTTTTTTCACTATATCTGCATCTTTGGGGTAAATACCCTCTAGTGCAATCGCAGGGTCATATGGTATCTCTATTTTTAATTTTTAAAGGAATCTCTGCACTGTTTTCCAAAGCGGCTGCACCAACTTGCATTTCCACCAACAGTGTAAGAGGGTTCCCCTTTCTTCACAGCCTCTTCAATACTTGTTGTTTCCAGTCCTGTTAATTTTGGCCAGTCTAACGGTATAAGGTGGTATCTCAATGTGGTTTTGATTTGAATTTCTCTGATGGCTAATGATGACGAGCATTTTTTCATGTGTCTGTTAGCCATTTGTATGTCTTCTTTGGAGAAGTATTTGTTCGTGTCTTCTGCCCATTTTTTGATGGACCACTATAGTTTTGTAATATACTTTTAAGTCCAGGATTGTGATGGCTCCAACTTCACTTTTCTTTTTTAATGTTGCCTTGGCTGTTTGCGGTGTTCTGTGGTTCTGTGCAAATTTTAGGATTTTTTGTTCTAGCTCTGCAAAAATGCTGGTAGTATTTTGATAGGGGTTGCATTAAATGTGTAAATTGCTTTGTGCCAAAACCAATAAGATACCTAGGAATAATTCTAACCAAATAAGTAAAAAACTTGTACTCTGAAATCTATAAAACTTTTATGAAAGGGAAGGATGCCTATTCTTACTACTTCCATTCAACATAGTATGTGTAGTTCCAGCGAGAGCAATTAGACAAGAAAAAAAGTAAAGGTATTTGGAAATTGGAAAGGAAAAAGTAAAACTATCTTTGTTGACAAGATTACATTATCATGTAAGTAGAAAACCCTGAAGATTCAACAACAAAAAAACATGGTAGAAATACAATAAACAAATTCAGTAAAGTGGCAGGATACAAAATTAACATAGAAAAAGGTTGATTGTATTTCTAAACAATAATAATGAAATATCTTAACATTTATAATAGCAACAAAAAATTTGAATACTTATGAAAAAACTTAACCAAAGAGTTAAGAGACTAGCACGTTGCAAACTATAAAGCACTGATGAAGAAAATTAAAGAGAATACAGAAATTGTAAGCCATCTCAATTTTATGACTTGAGACTCAATATTGTTAAAATGTCCCTGCTACTCAAAAGTATCTACAAGGTTCAGTACCGACCCTATGAAAATCCCAATGGCATTCTTTACATAAATAGAAAAAAATAAACATTGAATTCATATAGAACCACAAAGACCCCCAAAACAATCTTGAGGAAAAAAGAACAAAGCTGAAGGCATTACATTTCCTGATTTTAAAATATATTACAGAGCTAAAGTAATTAGAATGGTATGATACTGGCATGGAAAACATACATATAGACTGATGGAGCAGTATAGATAGCCCAGAAATAAATTGAAACATTTATGGTCAACTAATTCTTGAGAAGGGTACTAAGAATTCAAAATGGGGAAAAGTGTAGTCTCTTTGATGTAAAAGTAATCTAGATGTGAGTAAAGTCCTGTAGCTGATTTCTCAAATATAGTTGGTATAAGATAGTGGATTCACCCATTTCCTGAGAGAGCACAACTGCTAACCTTGAAGTTTTTCACAATGCAACTATATTTCAAGAACAAAGATAAAGACATTTTTGCACAGTGCAAAGTTGTGTAGTTTGTCAACAACTTCACTGAAAAAATTGCTGAAGAGAAAGAAAAAAGTTAACGAATACAAGAATTTGTAAGGAGAAATGGTAAATATAAGGGTTACTACTGTTCAAATATTAACTTTTATAAAGGATTATTAATTATGTATACTTAGTATAATTAAGAATACAGAATTAATGTATCTGGAAATAATAGCATTAAGTGTTCTAGGATTTTAGTATTTTTTGGAAGAAAGATAAAGGTATTGATTTACTTTAGACACTCCAAGGAAGCATGTTAAAACATCTGCAGTAACTACTAACAAATATACAGTATAACTTGAAAATGTGGAAAAGGGAAAAATAGGATGAGAAATATGAAACTTGGTCTATTCAAAAGAAGAAAGAAGTGGAGAGAAAAAAAACCCCTCGAGGAAAAAATGGGGCAAATTGATAATAGAAAATATGATGACAGAATGAATCCAGATATTTCTGTAATCATAATAAATGTATAGTAAAAGCTATATTTTTCAAAGCACTAATATTGAGAGCTTATAATAGAAACCAAAATCTAGCTATATGTTATTTATAAGAAGCTCACCTAAAGTAAAAACAGGGGAAGTTTGAATGTAAAAGGATGAAAAAAAAATTCCAAGAGGGCACCTGGGTGGCCTCTGCCTTCAGCTCAGGTCATGATCTCAGGGTCCTGGGATCAAGGCCCGCATCAGGCTCTCTGCTCAGTGAGGAGCCTGCTTCCTCCTCTCTCTCTGCCTGCCTCTCTGCCTACTGGTGATCTCTATCTCTGTCAAATAAATGAATAAAATCTTTTAAAAAAGTGTAATTACATTTGAATTATTATAACATTCCCCTTAAAATTACTAATAAGACCTAATAATGAATGAAAATGAATAAATTATGGCAATACACATTAACATGAATAACAAATCATAAAGGTTTTACATAAAAGCAAACAGTGTAAGAATCTATACTTTTTTCATTTGTATAAAGGTTGAGACATAAAACACTAAACCATATATATATTTTAGTGGTATAAACATATCTGGTCAGCTATTAAGAGAAGGGAAGTATAATTAATGCAAATTTAGAGGCAGAGGGCATGACGAGAGAGGGTATATAGCTACATCAAGAGGTTTAAAGCTATGAACATGTCTTCTTTTTCTTAAGCTGGGCTTTTACATGGATGATTATTGTTGTTATTACTAATATTATCTTTAGTCAAAATTCCATGTCATATATGAAGTAATCATTAAAATTTAATAAAACATATTAAAATGGGATAGATCTAAATATAGATGATGTTACACTGTTCTCTTTAAATTTAATAGATTTTGTTAAATCTAGTTGGTTTGCGGTGTTGTGCTGGTTATTGGCTTATTAGTAGCACCTTACATCTGCAGTATTAGTGTGTTTATCTGCATATTATTAGGACCAGATTACCCTGTATTTGCTAACTGGTCAGGAACTCTTTATGTCTTTTATAAAGCAGCAAATTACTCTTCTTTCAAGTTGTATTACCTTGTTCAAGGCCAAATAGGTGGGAATTAGAAGATTTACAACTTGAACTCTTTTCTCTTACCCCCCCCCCCCAATAATTACCCTTTTTAAATAATAGCTCTTGTGACAAATGGTAGTCAGTGTTGGAATATAATGTCTTGAGTTTATACATTTATTTATGATGAGTTCTATAAGTAGAGGAATGATGTCTTATTTGTATTTATATTTCCCATTGCCCAGCACAGTACCAAATACATAGTAATTGTGTAATAAATATTTATTGTAAAGATAGTGAATTATTGGCATTTGAGAACTTGATGAAAGATTTTAATAAAACTAATAAATATTTATCCAATAAGAAAAGGACAGGATCATCTATCTTGATGATTTAAAATAGTTAAAATAGAAATGAGTTCATTGTAAATAAAATATTTGGATAATAATTATTGCTAGACCTTGCTTGCTCTAGGCCTCTTGGGACTATTAGATACATGTTAGTACATGGTATTATAAAAAATGTTCAACTTTTACAATTTCATTAACCTGATATCAAGCTTCAAAAACGTTTTTAGGTGGTCACATATAATAATTATTTTTATTTCTTTTCTCCAAAAGTTGGAGAATGCAGATTGAAATGCAGAGCAGAGCATAAAAACAAGTTCTTACGAAGTATATGTATTACATCAATCAGTTTATCATCAATATTTATTAAGTAACTCTTCTTTATTCCCATATTGTCATATGCTTCAGGGAACTAGAAAAGAAGTAAAAGAAATTGCCTCCAATCCTAAGAATTGCACACTTGTCTAGGGAATGAGAATAACATAAGCAAAACTCTAAAGTCCAACACAATATTGCCCCTTCAAATCCTCAGTCCTATGTTATTGGTTGGTTTCTCTGGGAAGATGACTCTGGAATGGAATTTAGTGCTACTTAGTGTTAGTTTAGTGTTAATTAGGGAGTGCTCTAGTGAAAAATACAAATGAGATGTAGCATGGTGGAAAAATAATTTCTGAGGGTTAATTTTGCTATTCTTTTAGATCTTGAGTACATTTACTTGGTTTACTTTTAGTCTTCCTTATTTTTTTTTCTTCCTTGTTTCAAAATAAATTTATTCACAATGTCAGTTTTCCTCTGGGCATCTCATATTTGAGATGAAATAAATTTCTTTCTTTTTTTTTTTTTTCCAAAATAGGTGTCTATATCTATCATCTACCTACTTACCTATCTACCTACCTTTTTTTCTTTCTTTTGCCTAAGGCTCTCAGAAAGGTGTTCTAAAATTTTTTAAATTGGCTTTTGTTTGTTTTTATCATTCTTTTAAATATCTAGTTTCACTGAATTTTGGTAAAAAATATTGGTTTTGTTTTGAAAAAATTTTGAAATTTTTTTGAAACTTGTAAATTTTCTTTTTGGCTTAATTTATGCTTTTATGAAAGTTGCATATGTATTTGAAAAAATGTGTATTCTCTCTTTGTTCAGTAGGCAGTTCTAAAAAATCCATTACCTTAATTGTAATAAATTATCTGTGTTCTTTCTCTTATTTTCTACATCACATGTTTGAGAAGAGGTGTCTTGAATTTTCTCATATTACAACAGAATTCCATTTTGTCCTTGTATTTCTAGTGGCATTTTATTCCATATATTTAGAAACTTATATTATTGGGTTTGGAAATGTTCTTGACTATCATGACTTCCTGATGGATTGACTTTTTTCCTTATGAAATGTTTCTTTTTGTTTCATGGTGTCTGCTCTGAATTCTATTGTGCTGGTATTAATATTAATATTCATGGCTTTCTATTAACACTTTTCTGGTATAACTTTGACATTAATTTCATTCATTTATGATTAAACTACCCACTTTCATAAAGAATACATGAATTTACTCTCATAAAATAATCATACAATTACAGAAATATGTAAAAGAATTGTTAGTGTTCCTTTTTATTTCACCTTCATTCCATTCTTATTGCCGGAGATAACTGCTGTTAATAATTTTGTGTATATTTTCCAGACCCTTTTCCAGGCGGGGGGAGGAATTTTTTTTCCTGCTGTTAATAATTTTGTGTATATTTTCCAGACCCTTTTCCAGGCGGGGGAGGAATTTTTTTTCCTCTTGCTATTTATTTTCTTTTCTGAAACTCCTATTAAGATGTATATTGGCCTGTCTGGCCTGGCTTTCAATTTTATTTCTTATACTTTACATATTTTTGCCATTTTTCATTTCGGTGGAATTCTTTGTCTTTGTTCCCTCATTACTGATTTTGTTATTAGGTGTTCATTCTGCTGTTTAAGTCGTCAGTTTTGTAATTTTTATAACTGTAATACCATTTTTAGTTTCCAAGCACACCTATGGTTTTATTGTGGCTTTTCTGTTTGTAACTATGGTAAAAGATTAAATCTCTTTGAGGATGTTAATTATACCAATTATATTTTCTTTCTTTCTTTTTTAAAGATTTTATTTATTTATTTGACAGAGAGAGATCACAAATAGGCAGAGAGGCAGGCAGAGAAAGAGGGGGAAAGCAGGCTCCCCGCTGAGCAGAAAGCCCGATGTGGGACTCCATCCCAGGACCCTGAGCTGAAAGGCAAAGGCCTAATACTTTGAGCCACTCAAGCACCCACTAATTGTATTTTCTTAATGTTTAGAACTTCTTGGCGGTGCCTGGGTGGCTAAGTCATTAAACATTTGCCTTCGGTTTAGGTCATGATCCTGGAGTCCAGGGATCAAGCCTCATATCGGGCTCCCTGCTCTGCAGGAAGCCTGCTTCTCCCTTTCTCACTCCCCCGGCTTGTGTTCCCTCTCCAGCTGTGTTTCTCTCTGTCAAATATATAAATAAAAATCTTAAAAAAAATAGTTTAGTACTTCTCTTTGTTGAGTTTGAGGACTCTCTTTAATTCTCTTTGTATTTCTCAAATGTTTGGTAAGTAACCACTTGTGTAAGGATCACTTCGGGTGCTAGTAAAAGTGAAGATTTCTGTTCCCCTTATAGATCTACTCTGATGATGGGTTCATAAATCTTTTTCAAAAAACACGTTTCCCAGGTGATCCTTGTGCACTAAATGGTGAGAACCATCAATCTAGATTGTATAGTACCAGTTGCTTCAATGTATTTTACATCTTAGTTAAACTAAATATTACTGTAATATCCTTGTAGTCATCGTAAGATCTTTTGTATAGGAATGTTAGGTCAAGTTGTTCTATTGGAGGAAGGAGAGTAAGAAGATACAGATGCTCCTTAAGATTAAAAAAAAAAAAAAAAGTGGTTTTTCTTTCCACAATAGGAACTACTTGTCCCTTGTGGTGTACCTTGCCTAGGTTCCCCAAATATCCCACTCTGGGTTTTAAAGTTACAAGTTTCATAGGATGTCTTAAGCTGAAGTCCATGGGGACCCATTTTTGGAATACAGGGTGTCTGTGGATTGGATGGAAAAAAATACATCTTTATTTTTAAGATTGGATCTGAAATTTAACATTTTGTTTAATTAATAACAACAACAACAATAATAATAATAGGTAACAATCCATAGTAGTTGGCAATACCTAAGACTTTGTCACCAATTGAATTACAGGTATTTTCAGGGGTGCCTGGGTGGCCAAATCCTTTGAGCCTCTGACTCTTGCTTTTGGCTCAGGTCATGATCTCATGGGATGGAATGCAGTGTTGGGCTCTGTGCTCAGTGGGGAGTCTGCCCCAGATTCTCCCTTTCCCTGGAGATTTGTGCTCTCTCAAATAAATAAATCTTAAATAAAAAAGGAATTATAGATATTTTCTTACCACATTACAGGTATACAAAATATCATTTATACATGTCATTACCTCTAAGTTATGGGAATTAATAGATCAGTGCTAGATCTTGTTTCATGTGTTAATATGATAAATTTAATAATTTTATAACTGTCAATGTAATTGTTTTCCTTTTAAGCCTATCTTTGATTTTATGCATTACAATCGTTGTTTTGAGAAGAGATTTTAATTTTCACCAGATTAACAGTAGAATCCTGGATGCAATAAAGGTTAAACTGTGGGGGCACCTGGGTGGCTCAGTCGTTAAATGTCTGCCTTCGGCTCAGGTCATGGTCCCGTGTCCTGGGATTGAGCCCCACATCAGGCTCCCTGCTCGGCAGGAAGTCTGCTTCTCCTTTCTCACTACCCCTGCTTGTGTTCCCTCTCTCTCTGTGTTTCTTTCTATCAAATAATTAAATAAAATCTTTAAAAAAAAGAAACTCTGTACTTGTGACTTCAGTCTGGGTCAGTTGCTGAGTCAGTTTTTTCTGAGAGCACAACAGTGGCTAACTTGTTCTGTCCTTTAAGTACTTAGCAGATGATATGTTCAATTCCTAAAGCCTCTGATTCTAGAGTACTATTGGAGTCTTAATTTTTTTTGAAGTCTTTTCCTCCCTAAATGGAATTGCTCTTTTTTTTTTTTAACTTTTATCACTAACCTTTTCTTTCCTTTCTTCCACTCTCCCTTCTTTACCCTTCACCTCTTATGCTTTCCTTTCTTATCTTCTCTTAATTTGTTCTTTTCATTTTTTAAGAAGTTAATATGTGCACATATTACATTTAAACAATATAATGATTTCTAGTGAGTTTGGGGAAAATAACATTAAAAACAACATCTCTGCTAACCCAGAAAAGTTCTACAAAGGTAAAAGAGAAAGAGAAATTTTATTATGGAATAAACATTAAACTAGAATGTGATTCTAATAATAATAGGCAACCCACCAAAAAGACTGCAGATACAGAGGAAAATCTTACCATATTTATAGCTAAGCAGTTACCAACCCATTATATACATGTTCTCAAGATAAACAATAACTAGTCCTCAAATAAGAGGACTTGATCATAACATTTGCAGACATAGTTTATCTTAAATTAACCAGGTAATTAGAATGATAGTCTGTGTTAACTAATTGCCTTTATCCATCAGAAAATTAAATTTTGTATATCTTTACGACAAGAAATGGGATTGCAACCTAAGCCAGGTCCCCACAGAAGTTAGGCTTCTACTTTTCCCCCATAACTAGGAGATAGAGGTTCTATCTTTGTTGATGATTACACAAGAGATGGCTCCCAGGTCCTTGAGAAAGGCATTGCTGGGTTGAAAAGCTGATAAGTAACTTACTTGGATTTTTTAAAAAGACTTTATTTATTTGTGTGAGAGAGAGGGAGAGACAGAGTGAGAGTACACGTGCATGAGTAGGGGGAGGGACAGAGAGAGAGAGGGGAGAAGCAGACTTCTGACTAAGGAGCCTGATGCACGGCTGAATGTGGGGCTCGATTCTATGATCCTGGGATCATGTCCTGAGCTGAAGGCAGACATTCAACCACTGAGTCACCCAGATGCCCTGCTTATTTGGATTTTAAAAAGAAATTACATACATTTCAAAGGGATAGAGAAAAAAAATTACAGTAAATTTTCTAAAGTAAATGATGAGAGAAAAATATGGGAGCAGTTTCTTGTTGCACCAACGAAATTATTTTTTTAATTTTGGATTTGTATTTATCTTTACTTTCCTTCCGGAAAGAAGCATTTTATATATATATATATATATATATTATATATATATATATATAAAAGAACCATTTGTGTATTATTCCAGAAGTGTCTCTGTATTTACAAGTGTGGGTATAACTAAGGGATAAATTCCTGGCACAATAATTTTTGTATAAATGTTGATTGAATCAGAAACATTACAGGCTCTGTTCTGAAGGCTCTTTATAATCTAATTTAAGAAGAAGAAATTAGGGAAGGCTTTATGGAAAGAGAACTGAACTGCAACATAAGAATGTGTAGAAGAGTTCCTGGGTGGTTCAGTCGGTTAAGCATCTGACTTTGGCTCAGGCCTTGATCTCAGGAGGAGAGGGTCTTGGAATTGGACCCCACATTGGGCTCCCTGTTCAGCAGGGAGTCTGCTTGTCCCTCTGCCCCTTCCCCTGTGTGCGCTCTCTCTCTCTCAAATAAATAAATAAATAAAATCTTAAAAAAAAAAAAAAAGAATGGGAAAAATAGTGAAAGGATTATTTAAAGGGGTTTTACAAACTCAAAGCCTAAACAAATACAAATATTTGAAATTTGGATATGTATATGGGGACTCTGTTATAATATTTTTTTTACCAGCAAGAGAGTCCTTATCTTTTTTCTGTGGACTGGCAGAATGCCTACATATAGGAACACATCATTAAGGATGAATAGCAGAATGGAATTGAAGTTAGTCTTACTTGGGACTGTTATGTTGGTTTGATTAGTCATTAAATCAGTGTATTTTGTTTAGTTCAAGAGCTTATAAATTCAGCCTTCTTATTAGCAGCAATTAAGACATTTTATAGTACTTACCTTGGGGGAAAATAAGTACTTTTAGGTCTAAGAGATTTGCCTTAAAATGTCTTTAGTAAAAGCTTGTTACTTTCCTAGGGAAATCACATTCCTAAGTTCATATCCTCTTCTTTAAGGGCTAATAGTAGTGCTCCTTTTCTACAGTAATGAAATTGGAATTCCCAGCCCACGTTTCTAAACACTATACTATGGTGTCTACAGCAAGAAAACAGTAGACAGTATGGCTTGGGAACCAAATCTGAAGGAACCATAATGAACACCAAGCCAAGAAATTTGGACTTTATTAAGTAAGGTATGTTTGATTAGGAAAGGGAGGGGATCAAAAAGATGTAGGAAGATTAATCAGCCATGAGATTCAGATTATTTTTCAAGGCTACATGGATGGAGGGAAGAAGAATCAAGAGATTTTTGTCACATTTCTAGGAAAGTAAGAGGTAAAAAGGACTAAAACTAGATTGGATGAAATGGGAAAGGGAAGGGATATATAGAAAGAAGGAAGAATTGACAGTTGTATTAACTCTAACGATTGAGAAATGAGAAGTGTTCCATCATGGCTTAGATATCAAATGGACCTATGCTTGGAGGAGTGGTGACTTCATACCCCCAATAGAAGGATGAACTGAGTTGGGAGAAGGAAGATATCATATGAAGCAAGAAAGGTAGCCAGACAGAAATCATTATAAGTTTCTGGGTATTCAAGTATATTTTTTGGAATTAGTATTAGGGGAAATTACTTGAACACAAGTATATATGGCATGTGAACTGAAATAAGCAACTTATTATTTTCATAACTGTTTCTTCAAGAATATTAGTTAAAATTATTCCAAGAGGTTCTCTGTGGTCCTATCTTCTTAATTTTAGATACAATTGGTAATCAGATTATCAGGAAGTCTTTGGAATGCTATATTTAATGGAAAGTGATCAATTATGTTCTCTTTGTTTCTGCCACATATAGCAGTCTTTTTCTCTGGCAGGCTGGACAAAGTACTTTGGCCAACATGGATTCCTGCTTACTTGAGAAATGTCCTGACAATAAGCTGCAATCAAGAAATATGAAGAATAGTTATTAATTTATTTTTTACATTAAAAAATTAGTAAAATGTAATTTTATTGATGTTTGGCCCTGTGAATCTCAGCTTTAATTTAAAGGAATCTGTTCTTCTCTAATCAAAGTATGGAGAGTGGAAAATTTTAGCCTTCTTTGGTTTTAGGACATGGTTTGATGAAATTTGGTTAGTGGTGTGGATCCCAGTAGAGTGCCATGCTTTGTTCCTTAGGATGTTAATTACTGCTTTATTACAGAAAACATTGTTCAGTGGCCATGCTTTTCCTAGAGTTTGGTGCCTGTAGCTTTTGTTAATCACAGGTATGTTTACTACTAAGTTTAAGATTTAGGGTTGCCTAAGTCCAGCCATGGATATTATTTACAAGCTTTATTTGCACATTTTAGTGTTTATAGTAGATTTGGAAAGGCAGGAAAAGTGGCAGGCAATTATATTTTGAAACCTCATTAAACTTTATGCCACGAGTAGGGTTTCAAAGCTTGTTTTCTGAGAACAGTTGAAAAGGAACAGTCTTTGTAAGTTCTAAACACAAACTTTTTGTTGAAGATACTATTGATTATGAAGAAAATATTGCCAACAAATTAGTTTTTAATAAGTGTGCTTAATGTTTAAAAGAAATGACAAACATATCTCATGTTTTCTTTGACAAATCTGGAGCTGTCTTCTGGAGCTGTATGATCGTACAGCCTGTGCAGTTGCATAGGACCCCACAGAAGGATCTCATGTTTAGTTTCATGATCTGAAGTTGTTATCTTGCAATTCTGAATGCATTTTGAAAGAGTCCTGCATTTTCATTTTGCATTGAGCTCCCCAAATTATGTGGCTGGTCCTGCCTAACTAAATTTGGTTGCTTTCAGGTTTACTTGAATTCTGCATAATTCCCTTCTTTGATCCCAGCTCACTTTTAACATGTGAAATCCAAGGTAGAATTGCAATTAAAGTGAAGCCTGCTAATTTAGGTTGATTGCTGACACCTAAGCAGTTTGGATTAAGTGCAAGTCACAAAGTCTCAGCTTTGTTAGCCACAAATGACCACTTGAAGTTACATGAATAATTTAGCAGGCAAAATCCAAAAAAACAAAGACCAAAAGCCCCATAGCAAAGGGGAAAAAAAAAATGAAAACGCAATGAATAGACATGAAGTGCCTGCCAACACCGACTCCTCTCCATGCCTACTCTAAGCCATTCAGTTGGCACATGTCATATCCTACGATGAAAAAGCAGCCTGTAGAGATGTATATAGTTCAGATGCATGCATCTGTCAGGCAGCTGCCCGAGGTTATATTTGTTAAGCCACCTGCCAGTAGACATGAGTTTTGAAGAAGGGTAGTTGTTTGTGGCAAGAGGATTAATCTTACATGTTTCACAGGGAAACTATGTTGTCTCGAATAAGGCCTAGTGGCTTCTTCTGATACCTAGAATGAGCCTGACCATATTTTTGTTTTCACATTATTATCTTAATTGTGTGACCACTGGCTTAGTGCACGAGGTCAGCTTACAGAAAGAGAGAAGGAGGCCAGATGCAGAGTGGGAACTCTGGGGTTGGATGAGCAATGTAATAAAATAGATTCTGCCACTGGGTGTGTGAGCCAGAGACTGAGATTATCAGTGGAGCTCGACTGACCTCGTGATGAAAAACAGATGAGACACATCTTACTGAAGTGGTGAGAATAGCCTGTTTTATTTGACTTTTCTAATATTGAAGAATTTCCAAGTCTCAATAGTCCTAATTTAAATGTAGGGCTTAAAATATTTGTAATGGAGTATAAAGTACATGGTGTTTATGTTATGGTTGTCATTGAAAAGGTGATTAATTAAGTTGGTCATGATTAATGAGGAAAGGGCAGTAGACTGAGCTTCATTATCTATCCTGGTCCATGACTTGTGGGATATCTTTGGAATAATGAAAGAGCAGGAGTATCTTGAGGTGGGAAAATATGAGAGTTTTGATCTGCTGCAGAACCCCACTCACTGTCCTCATTAAAAAGCAAAACAGGCTACAAGTTCCTCACAACCACCTGTGATAGAGGGAGACTCACATTCAGTGCCGATGCAGATGCTGTATCAACCGAGAATCCTTGCTCTGAAGGAATTTTATTCTTTCTTGGGGTAACATTAAATTGCTTTGCCTCACTATAAAAATGGAACGTTGGGTGCTCTTTTTGTCAATTTCCATTTACTTCCCATTTCCTTGACTCATAATTCCTGAGGATATTTTGAAATTTCCACGAACTCTTTCCTTGTCAGATCTTCAACTATGGAACTAGAAGGGATGGTCATAATTAAATTAAATTTTGAATCCTTAAAATATAATACTTTCTCATCCAGGCTACAGAAAAATAATCCTGTTCACTTCTACCTAAATTAGTTTTTATTGACACCTAGTGCTTACTCCCATTAGCTATCCAAATATATATCCCTTCTAGTCTCTCTCTAGATAGGGCACTTCTTTCAAGCACTGAGTTTCGTCTTTATATTCAGTTACTTTTTCTTTTGTTGGTAAGGCAAAGGAAGAAAGAGTCCTTATCACAATTTTACTTGGCATTCATAATGATAAATTAATGGTTTAAGGCATTCTAATTAGAAAAAGTCTGAAATGGAGTCCATTGATGGAATTTTCCTTCATGGCATGAGGTATTGATAAATTTAAAGTATATAGTTTATGCTAGTTATAACCCATCACACTGCATAAGATCAATATGTAATTGAAAAATAGTCTATGTAGATGCATTCTTTTAACATTAAATTTATTTTTAATATTGTTCTGCATCCCATTTATCAAAGCTGAATGTTGTAACATCAGACAACTGCAATTTTTATAAACATAAAAAAAATCAGTGACCTTTTAAAGTCTTCTATAGTGCCATTTTATACTGTTGGTAGGAATGCAAACTGGTGCAGCCACTCTGGAAAAAACAGTATGGGGTGCCTCAAATACTTAAAAATAGAATTATCCTACAACCCAGCAATTGCACTACTAGGTACTTACCAAAGGATACAAAAACATACATTGGAAGGGGCACATGCACCCTGATGTTTATAGCAGCCTTACCAATAACAGCAAAATTATGGAAAAAGCCTAAATGTCCATTGACTGATGAATGGGTAAATAAGAGGTGATGTGTGTACACACACACACACACACACACACACACTGGAATATTACTCAGCCATCAGAAAGAATGAAATCTTGTCATTTGCAATAATGTGGATGGAGCTAGAGTGTATTATGCTAAGCCAAATACATCAGAGAAAGACAAATACCATATGATTTCACTCATATGTGGAATTTAAGAAACTCAGGTGAACATAGGGGAAAGGAAAAAATAGAGAGGGAAGAAAACCATAAGAGACCATTAACTATAGAGAACAAACTGAGGGTTCCTGGAGGAGGGAGGTTAGGTGGGGGATGGGCTAGAAGGGTGATGGGTATTAAGGAGGGCTCTTCTGGTGAGCACTGGGTGTTGTATGTAAGTGATGAGTCAATAAATTGTACTTCTGCAACCAATCTTACTCTATATGTTAACTAACTAGAATTTAACTAAAAACTTGAAGCGAAACAAGAATCTTCTATAGTGATGAAAGCTGGATTTTTTTTTTTTTTTTTGGCTGATTACTTTGTAATCATTTTCTTATCACCTAACTGTTTTGCTGAATCATTAAAGACAGGAGCACTTTGGTTTCATTATAGCCAATGTGCATGACATAGGAGCTTTAGCACACTATTTCACTTTCATTCTTCTCACCTCCTTTGCTTTCCTTTCTCCTCCCTTCCCCCTGTCCTTTTTCCTTCAGTCCCCTCCTCAACTTCCCTCCCATCCTTTCCCCTCAATCTGTCTCCCCCTTTGCCTTCTTTCATCTCCGTTTGCTCCCTTTCTCCTCTCCTCCTCCTCCTCCTCGTATTTCACATATTTTTTTTTGCCTTAGTAGAATTAAAAATCTAAATTAGATTGATTAAGCACTAAGAGAAAAAGTAAAGCCCTTTGGTAAAATCTCCAAGAGCTCAATGAATAGCAGATGAATGATCCTGGTTTAACATTTTTCTGACCAACCTCTAATAAATCATTTGCAATTAAATAAAAGTTAAAATTTAGTTCCTCAGTTGCATTAGCCACATTTTAAGTATTTAATGACTACATGCAGCTAGCTGGTGGCTATAGTATTGGCCATTGTAGATAGAGAAAATTTTCATCATCACAGAAGTTTCTTTTAGGTACTACTATGGAGTATACTTTGGAGTTAATACAATTTCATCCCAATTTCTTATCAAGACTATAGTTTTCCTGTATAATCCAGAAAGATAATTTTGTGGCACTTACAGGTTAATACATTCTAAATACAGACTTTCCATCACAGTGACTTGACAATTTTTTCTCTGTAGCCCAATTTACTAGAAAATTACTTAGAAGTGTTTGAGTTAATTTATATTTAACTGTATATTCAACTCCAGAAAAATACTAGATTCTTATCTCCTTTCATGCCAAAAGCATCTCTAGTAGTTTGTAATAATATTCAGAATATTACCCCCCAAGTCTCTAAATGGCTGTATTCTAGAGAGCATGAGGAAGGAGTTAGGGACCATATCAAGAGCATCTGAAGGATGCTATTACTGAGAAATTGTCATCACCTAACAGTCACGTTCCCACTCACAATTTTTCAAGGGATTCTAGGGCAGACGTGACGTTGAGAGTTTTACTGTTATTAGGTATGACAGTGCTACCTTGGCTACTCTTTTTTCTGTATTCTACGAGGCACAATCTGCCCATGAATCCAGGGCTTATACTTAATATGCTATTTCTCCCCAAGGACATAATTATAGACAGAAGGAGAAGGTAGAATCAAATAGAAATAGAGCACAAATGGGATTACTTATTTTTTCCAGTTGCCCGCTGTGTACCTTTTCTCTCCTTTGTCAGAGAGTTGCTTTCTGGGAGAGCTCCACAGGCATAACAACTGGCATAAACCGTGGAGATGGCAGGAAATATCCAAACGTTTGCTTGAAGTTTGCAGGTTTGTATTCAGTTAAGTTGCAATTGGTAAAACACATGAACATAGAAGGTAGAACACACATGAAACTACTGAGAAAATTAAGAACGCTATTTAAAAATACTGGAGCATATGATATATTTTTATTGACAATATTATTACATATAAAAACTATTTTCTCTAAGTTCATTGTGAACAGAATAAATGAATCATCATTGCTGATATATTTGTAGAGTATTTTTTGCACATGATTTAGGCCATAAGTAGAGTTGACAAACATGTAAACACATGTTTCCAAGTAGATAATAACAAAGACATAACTTGCTACTTCATTAAAATATATTGCCTCAGTCAGCAACATTCTGGTAAGAATAGACTGATTCATGCAGTATTATATTCAATATTACAACAAAGTCAACAGCTTCTTGAAATTTTATAGTTCTTTTAAAGAGAAGTCTTGAGGGTGCCTGGGTGGCTCAGAGGGTTAAGCCTCTGCCTTCAGCTCAGGTCATGATCTCAGGGTCCTGGTATCAAGGCCCACATCGGGCTCTCTGCTCAGCGGGGAGCCTGCTTCCTCCTCTCCTCTGCCTGCCTCTCTGCCTACTAGTCAAATAAATAGATAAAATCTTTAAAAAAAAATGAAAAATGTCAAAATCATTAAAAAATAAATAAAAAGAGGACTTGAAAAAATAGAAGAATTCTTAAAAGTTTGTTTTATTTTTGATATAACCAGATAAGAACTGAAGCAAAAAATTCATGATATGGTGCTGTGTGTAGACTGAATTACTGAACTCTGACATAAATATGTCTAGGCGAAGAGGTTACTACCTCAGGTGAAATGAATTAGATGACTGACATTTTTATTGGTGTTCTGGGCTATTTAAATGGTCTCATTTAGAGGAAAAATTTTAAGGGAGTCTGTATATACCTAATTTAGTTTATAAATATATTGAATGTCTTTCTAACATATTTTCTGTTATATTAATACATAACAGAATGTTAATTATGTATATTTTTATTTAATGTAGCTGAATATATAGTTAACTTTGTGTGTGTAACTTACATTAATTTACCAAAATAATATAAGTGGTATTTATTGATCATTTTGCTAACTTCTAGTTTATTTCTCACATTTTGCCTTCTTCTACATTTTTTAAATCTAAGGCTTCCATTTTCCAGTTTACTACAGTGGAAATGCACTAAAATAATGGGTATTCTAGACAAAGGAGAGCCTGCGAGCTTTCTTAATAGCATTTTCTGTTGGTTATCATAAGGAGAAATTTTGTTCCATTTTTATCACTCACTCTGAAGATTGATAATGTAGTTGCTTGAGGAACATTATTTCTGCTGCTCCCAACTTGAAACACTTGCATGTAGTTTTGTGAAGAATGTTGGTACTTGATTATAATCATAGTTACATTTATTTTGATAGGCAATTTCACTTTGGAGAATAGGTGTAAGATTTTTAGTGTTTTCAGTGTAAATCAGATCAATCTCATCATAGAATATATAGGGTGTGAATGATGAATATGGTTTATTACATCATGTTTATTAAAATACAGAAAACTTTTTCCAACCTTATTGATTTTATGCTTTAGCTTATTTATGATTTTTTATAATTTCATATATTCCTGGTAAGGCATGGCCAAAGCCTACCTCAGAATGTGAAGTATGTTAGATGATTGATTAATATTTGTGGAAAGAGTAACTATCTGATACCCATGTGTGTATTATATAGAGTATTCTGTTTTAGGAAGTGTAGCTTTCTTTTGTTCATCAAGAATAGATTGTAGGACATGTAAAGGTAAAAGTAGTATTAGCAAGGAAACTGTGATATGGGAGCTGTCCCACCAGTTATGAAAATATGTGATAAAGCTACATTAAATCCAATCCAATATGATGGGTGTAGGTTTTATTTCCCTGTTCTAAAAGGAATAATATAAAAGCTTAGACAGTTTAAAGCACTTTTTTAACGTGGGAGGAAGGCCAAGTTTAACACTTGTTTTTTATTTTTGTTTTTGTTTTTTACTCCAAAACTCCACTAAAAAGGAGAGCCCTGAAGAGAACAAACTGATGGTTGCCAAGGGCAAGGTGGGGGTGGAGGATAGGTTAGGTAGGTAATGGGGATTAAGGAGTACACTAGTGATGAGCTCTAGGTGTTATATGTAAGGGACGAATCACAGAATTGTACACCTGAAACTAATCCTACACTGTATATTAACTAACTAGAATTTAAATAAAAATTTAAAAAAATAGCCCTGGTACTTTAAAGTCATATGCCTTTATTTTTGAAAAGACATATATTAGCCAAATATATTTATAATATGAAACCCAACATAGCGTTAGTTGAAATCCTTCAAGCTAATTAATATGAAAACTTAATGTTACATTTAATTCTGGTAAAGAAAAGAAGGATTATTTTTTCTATGACGATTCCAAAGTAATTACTTGATACTTAGAATCTAAGAGAATGATAAATGTTTGGTTAATGTCATTTTGAAACAAAAATTAAGAATTTGAATTTTTGATTAGCATATAGTTTTATAAGTAATACACAATTAGGCTATTATCAAAAAATTAAAACACTGGCCATCACCCCAGTCTGGAATCTTTTCAGAGATAGCATTGTGGCATTGGTGGCTCCTTTAGACCTTTTCCTAGGCTTTAATGTATTTATGTGTTCTCAGTGGAGATCTAAAGTATTGTTGTGTGGTTTTTTTTTTAATATATATTATGTCAATGTACATATCATGCTACAACTTTTGCTTTTTATTCTACAATATATTCTGGCAACCTTTCCAACTTATTTTATATGGATTCACCTCACATTCTGCACTTATAGAGCCATGATCTCGATCTTCTCAAAAGTTAGCATTTATTTCTGTATTTTCCAAGGCCACAGTTTCTTTTCATTATAACTCATATTGACTAAAATAACTGTACATTATATGTTCTTTCCTGAAAGATAGGCTTTATGCTGCAAAGAAAAAGAAAAATGAGCAGCGATGTTGATTTAAACTACAGCTACTCCATCGAAAGATTTATGCATTTTAAGTCATTCCCTGCATTATTATTTGGGCCGGTTATCACACTCTCAGTCTATGGGTCATATACCTCTTTTATAAATTTTTAAGATACATATGAGTGTGCCAAAGATTTTACAATTTAATTTTGATCATTTTGAAGGTTCTGATTTTTCTATACTCCTATTCTATAGATAAACACAGTATATATTCTCTTTCTGACTGCATGGACCTCCTTTCTGCCTTTCAGGATGTTTTCTATGTCCTATTCAATTTCAGACTGGCTCCTTTAGCTTATTATTTTTGGGGTAAAGTCCATTTCTTCCTTTTGGCTTATTTTCAGATTTCACAGTCTTTTGTCTCTTGCTATAAGTTCCATGTAATTATAACCTTGATGCCTACTCAAGACCTGATAAGGTAAGATCTGATATGATTACCACTAAACTTTCAATTTAATGTTCTGTGGAAATCCAAAGCCTTCCCTGAGAATCCTGCAAATTCCCTGGAGCTTACTTGGCTGCATTGTCTTTAGCTGTCTTGATCTGTACCCAGCTACCCAGTGTTCTGCCTGATCAACCTATTCTTAACTTTCAATTATTTTTATTTAAACCACACATTCTCATTGTAGTTATAGGTTTATGTAATTATTTAGTTAATATTTGTCAGTTCCTCTAGTCCATGAGCTCGTTGAGGAGGGCAGGGATGCTCTCTATTTCATTACCAATCCTTAGCATAGAACCTAACATCATAGTAGGCTCAGAAGAAGGACTGAAAAATATAAGGAAGGAAGAGTTGAAGATAATTTGAAGCTTGAGATAGAGCACAGAAAGAAGTTGGTCTTGTAAAGGGGATGGAGAGGAGAGAAGGGGAGAGGAAGGGAGAAAGGGAAAGAGGGAGGGAGGGAGGGAGGGAGGGAGGGAGAGAGAGAGAGAGAGAGAGAGAGAGAGAGAGAGAGAGAGAGAGAGAGAGAGAGAGAATAT
>PITA01006475.1:0-99902 GCA_004023965.1 Spilogale gracilis | reverse complement strand
TGTCCCAGCGTCCTCTCTCCAGAGCCTCAACATACAGCACCCTGGCACCTTTAGGTGACAGAGGGAAGGTCCCGGGGCCTTTACATGCCCCCACAGGAGGCCCCCTGCATATGTCCACACTGCCTCATGACCACACACGGAATTGAGTCCCTCACTCTGCCCCACACCTCCTGAGGCTGGGTGAAACCTGGACCTTTGTGACCCCTGGCAATGGAGAGGCACGGGGGTGGGGGAGCTCGTGAGGGCAAGCAGGTTTTCTCGGGAGCTACCTGGCCCTGCAGCACATCCTTCTATGAGCCCCAAGAGGCATCTGGAGGCCGGTGCTGTTGCAGTCACGCAGGCCTGGTCCCGCTTCCTGGCAAGCCCATCTCCGAACATCTGGGGGAGCCGAGCAGCTGGAGCCGTGGCCGCCATCTGCCTGGGGAGCTCCTGGCCCGTTGTCTCGGGAGCTGTGGAAGCCGGCACGGAGCTCGCTGCTGCTCAGACAGGCTGCCCAGCCAGACAACAACTGACCAGCACCGGAGCCACGAATGATGCCCGGGTCCCAACGCAAAGTCTTTTTGGTAAATGGAATCTCCGCCCAGGACAAAGGAGAGGCTGGGCCCTCCGAGACCTGGCTTGGATCAGCTCTAGGCGCCCTTCTGCGGGGGCACACGTGGGTCTTCATCATGGGCATCTGGTAACGGCACTGCCCTGCAGGGAGGACACGCCCTCCTCGGAAGGCCCAGCCAGGGCCAGAAACGGCAGCTGCTGGCCCGCGTGTCACTGAGCCCGCACCTGAGAGACCCCCCTGCCTGGCCCACAGCTGCCGTGGCTCCTGGGCCTCAGCAACCCTCAGGACCCGCAGAGGCTCCTCGCAGGACAGAGGCCAGAGAGATGGGCACTGTCTGCTAACAGAGACTCCAGACTGGGCACACCCCGCGGACCCACCAGCAGTCCCCTGGGAGAGCAGCCTTGGTGCCCGACTCGGCCAGGGCCGGCAGTGCGCCCTCACGGCCACCTCTGCCCAGTGGACAGCTGGGAAGGCCGTGCCCCAGGGCCTCTGACCCCGCGCATCACAACCCCCCCGCCACGCGACAGAGAGAAGCGACAGCCCCACAGCCCCGGCCTCCACCACGTCTGCACGGCGCCCCTGTCAAGGCCAGGCTTATGTGGGGCGTCTGATGATGCACGGACATGAGTAAGACCCAGTGAGGAGGACGCACACGGTCCTCGCGGGTCCGGCCGGCAGCTGCGTCCACGAAGCCCAGGGATCGGCAGGCGGTGCCTGTGTCAGGTGCCGCAGTTCCCTCTAACATCCGTGTGGAAAGGAAGACTATCCTGGAAAACCGTGAGCCTGCACTGGGACACAGCGAGAGCCCCACACACAGCGGCCGCGACGATAACGAGTAAGAGGAGGAACAGGACTCTGTCGGCCCCGGAGGAGGAGCAAGCATGACAACCGCCCCAGTCACCTGTCCCCAGCTGTGGACACACACACACACACACACACACACACACACCACTGTAAGTGGAGACTCTTCCTGGCCTCCCTGGGTCCCCGTGAGACCAAGAAGGGCCCTGTCAGGCATGCACCCCAGCTTCGGGATGCCCCCCAGGACACGGTTGCTCTAGGCTGTGACCACCCTCCCCAGGGCTCCCGACGCACCCGCCACCCTCTGGGCAGTCACCGTCCCCGACGCGGTGACACGGCAGCTGTGAGCATGTGGCGGGCCCGATGCCCAGGGAGCGCGGAGCACTGTGTCTGACCCCGCGGCAAACCCCGGGCTCGCGTGAACCCCGGCGCATCGCGGCTGGCTCATCGCTGTGAGGGCTGCCCCGCGGCACTCGGGGACAGTGGTCACGGGGCCGCCGCGGGGGAGAAGGGCCCGCGAGGAGCAGCCGTACCTCCTGCTCCGTTTTTCTCTGACCCTTTAACCACCCTTAAAACTCACGTACAATTTCTGAAAATGATAATATATCCAACTGCTCGTGCCCTTTGGCACGACCGAGGACGCGTCTTCCTTGCCCCCGCGGCAGGAGGCTCGTGGCGTCACCGTCAGCACGCTCACCCTCCAGCGGAAAGCTCAGCGGCTTCGAGCGTACTCACGTCGTCGTGCCACCAACATGCCCACGGCCTCCAGAACCTCACCATCTTCCTGAACTGAAACCCCGTCCCCACGACACACGACCTCCCGGGCCGCTGCCCCCCGGCCCCCGGGACCCTACCCGACCTCTGACTCCAGGACATGAACACCCAGGTCCCTCACGTAATCATGCAGCACTTATCCCTTCGTGTCCGAAACTTCCCTCAGCACGACGCCCTGCCGGACCGTCTGCACCGTGACAGGGTCGGACGGCCTTCCTCTTCCAGCCTGAATCGTACCCCCTATTCCATCGACACGCGCGTTACTATCCATTAACTGGGCAGTGGGCACTCGGGAGGGGCCTGTTGGGACCCGGGAAGGCCACTGCCTGCCCTCTGCAGACCCGCACGGGACCCAGGGAGGAAGCCACCCTCGGCCCCTGAGCCCACGTTCCCTCCGCCGCCCCTCACCTTCTCTGAAACGACTCTACCTCGGGAACTTTGAGGAAAACAGCATGTTGTTTTTAATTAGATGAAAAAAATCCTACTGGCACAACAACCTTAATTTTCACAGATTAGCGAGCTTTGCGGCTCCCTCCCTTGTTAAACCATGAAACGCAGGCGCTGCCTTCAAGATACATTTCAAAAGCTTTGGAACACGTCCGCTTCACACAAAAGTTAAGATTGAAATGGTAATGCCACTAATTCCGCTGGAATCAAGCTTAAGGACAGTAGAGCTGAGATAATGAACGGCGGGTAAGAACCACAAGGAAAGTTGCGTAATCGTACTTAACGATTTTGTTTGCATAATCTTGCCACTTAATAAAGCTACAAGATACCATGTACCAGAAGTTTTAATTTATTTGGCTTGGAACTCGGCTGTCTTTGGAGACAGTCTCTGTCCTCAAACGATTAGGCCCCAAGGAAACCGGCTGGACACAGATGCCGATTCACCAGCTCCTGGGACCCTCCTTGCACCCAGAGGCTGGGGGTCGGGGGGGCGGGGGTGCTCGGCATCCCCAGCTTTGGGCAGCAGCTTGTGCATCTCGAGGAAGGAAGCTCTGTCCCAGCTGCCACCTCCAACCCCAGGCTTAGGGACACGCTGGACCAGGGTTCCCTGGGCACGGTGGCCTGAGCTTCATACCAAGCGGTCCATCTTCCCCTAACTGCTGCTTGTCATTGCCCCTAACAGGGGAGCCTGAGGCATGGGCACACAGGGTCACATGACCGAGAGGAGCGCCGACTGTCCCAGAAGGCCGCAGGGAGGTGAGCCGCCAGGACCAGCGGGCTAGGGTGAGCTGGTCCCTGGAAGACGTGAGCACACACCCTGAGATGGGGCAGCTCAGAAGACCACCCAGACGAGGAGCCCTCCCACCCTACCCCCCACCAGGCGTCAGGGGCTCAGGGCCACGCAGCTTTAGGCTTGCCCCCTCCCCCACCTCTGGGGACACTGCAGGACACAAGTGCAGGCCAGGCCTCCAGGGGGACCACCTCCTCGCCATGCACATCAAGCCGGCTGCTCCCCAGTCCCTTCCACTCAGCATGGCTCAGCAGGCAGCCCTGCCTCGGACACCACTGTGGGGGCCCAGTCCTGCCCTTGTCCTTCTCACCTGGACGGCTCCACAGCCCATGTCCTCTCCCCCAAGCAGTAAGGGCCACTGTCCACAGGGAGGGCCCCTCAGAACCTTCCGGACACCTCCCTGTCCTCCTGCACCGCATGGTGAGCTGCGGTCCAGGTGCATGACCGCATCCCACCTGCCAGACTGGGGGTCCGGGTCACCTGATGACAGAGAGCCCCTAGCAGCAAGAGCCCGGAGGCAGCCCAGCAACCGGGCCCGGGGACCCCCTCCCACTCCCCAGGCTTCTGCCGGGGACAAACTGCCTTCCATTCTAGAAGATTCCCTACAGAAAGTGGGGTATGATCTCCCCGCTCACACCCTTCCTGCAACAATGCAGAAAAACTCAACACATAAACATTTGTGTTCTGTTCTCAATGCCAAGCCACACACTAAACAGAGAAAAACGCCTACTTCACCTAAGAGGAACTGGGGCGCTAAGGGAAAACCAGGAGTAAGGAGAATGCCAGAAACACGTTCTCAGTAACGTACCAGGTAACAGGCCAACTGGCAAGAGCCTATCCCAGTTGGAATCAGAACGGCTCTGGGGCAGGCCAGGCTCAAATGTCAAACTGGGTTTCACAGTGTTCTTTTAAAAAAAGAAAGAAAAATTAATTTCAAAGGGTCCTGGGCAGGCCAGTTCCCGGGGTGGTCCTGGGGGCTCAGCTGAGGCCGCGCACGGCAGGCCCCGGGCGGCAGGGAGAGACACTCACCATGGCACCTGTGCCTAAGAACGCAAGACACGCAGGCTGCTAGGCCTGCCCCTTCCTGCAGGGAGTGGCGGGGTCCACGAGAGGCAGGAGGCTGCCGGCCTCCCACCCCACCCTCCCGCCACCCGCGCCCCCTCACAGCCCCCAGGACAACGCCAGCACGAAGGGGACACTGGGCCGAGCGGGCTGGAGCCTACAACTCAAAAAGGTTGGCCAGCGCAGGGCCTCTGGCCCAAGGACACGGCATCAGGCCGAGCCCAGGGTGCATTTCCCTCCACCCGTAATGCGATGGGCTACAGTGCCCCCCAAAGACAATCTCCCAGAACCTGAAAACCGGGCCTTATCTGGAGTCGGCATCCTTGCGGCTACGACTAAGGCTCTTGAGATGGGATCACCCGGAATCTGGGCGGCCCTAATTCTCAAGACGACTGTCTTTGCAAGAAACAAGAGGCAGATTTAGGAGGGGTGAAGAGGACACAGGTGGAGACGGGAGAGAGAGCAGCCCCAAGCCAAGGGGTGCCCAGGGCCGCCGGGACCTCCAGAAGCAGGGGAGAGACCCAGGAGGACCGACAGCCTCCAGAAGGAACCAGCCCTGCCCGCACCACAGTCTAGAACGTGGTCTCTGCAACCAAGAGACCACAAGCGGCTGCGGCTTGGGGCGCCCCATCCGTGATCCTTCGTGATGGAAACCTGGGAAGCTGACGGGGCCACCTGTCCATGCCGGCATCCATCACGGAGCCAGGTTCCCCCAGCTGAGAACCTCTTTGTCCCCAGCCAGCCGGGACACCCGAGGAGGTGACCAGGTTCCTGGAGCGTACCCCTCTCCTGTAGAACTCTCTGGGGTCCCCAGCGCCCTGCCGTCTGACCCCTGCCCACCGGCCCCCCGTCCAGTGCTCCTTGGTTCAGATGACTCCCCACACCGGGCCTCAGTGTGCCCAGCAGATATGTGTTCCTCCTGCTCAGGGTCTCACACGACTCCCCCATGCCCGATACCACATTCCTATCCAAGAGTTGCCCTTCCTCTCTCCTACCCAGAAGGCCAGCACCTCGGCCACAAATAGAAGGGAGCCATAAAAACAAACACAGCGCTATTAAAATGAAAAACGCACCTCCGCGCCCTGCACAAAGCCAACTTGTGTGCCCACAGCCGCGCGCCTCACTTCGGGAACCGCCGGGCTGGTGGCGGAGGCGCGTGGGGAGCTTCTGGGCTACTCCACCTGACCCCCGGCCCAGGGTGGCCGCGCACAGGCCATCGTTTCCGTGGCCCAGACACCCCAACAAGACACCGCTGCGAGCGTGCGTGCCGCCCAGGCCATCCCCGAGCCGGAGGGGAGCAGAGCCCTGAGCCCCAGCACCGCGCTCCCACCCAGAGCAGGCCGTCCTGTGTCCCCCGCCACACGTGGCGTGACTCCCCGTGACACGGCCAGTGTGCCCTCTACCATCTGCGCGTGGCCCAGCCTCCCGGCCATGGCTAATCATCACGAAGATGTGGCTTCGGGCCACAGAAACCCCCTCCCACAGGCCTGCAGGCTACAGGCCCTCACCCACGCGGGCAGGGCCACGCTCCCCGGCCCCCGAGGCTCCTGGGGGGGCTCCTTCTGGCCTCTTCTGCTCCTGCTGACTGTGTCTCTCCTCTGCCTCCCCAACCGTGTCTCTTAGAAGGACACCCGTCGTGGGATTTACGGTGGGCCCTACTCCAGGATGATGTCGTCTGGAGACCCTGGCCTTAATTACAGCTGCACAGACCGCATCCCTCTATAAGGTGGCACCCCCAGGCTTTGGGGGCCCCAGCTGTGAGGTGCACACAAGCCCCTGTTCTAACTCTGCACCCAAGACCCCACCCCACCGACCCAACAGCTCCGCAGCACATGGCTGCACACAGCAGGTGCTGGATATGTGCTCCAGGCAGGTTTCTCCAGGCGGTTACGGAGGGTGCCGCGCAGGTGCCCCAGGCTCAGACAGCTGCAGACAGGCGTGAGGTCTCCAGAGTGGACTTACCTATAAGCAGGGCCTGGCTCACTGCTTCTACAGTTGGACAAGAAAGGCAACGAGTCAATAACACCTGTCTTCTCCAGGCAGAAAACACCCTGCGCTCCTTTCTTTTCCCTAGTAGGCTCCACGCCCAACAAGGAGCCAAACGCAAGGCTTGAACTCACGACTGGAGACTCCAACCTGAGCTGAGATTAAGAGTTGGACACTTAACCCGCTGAGCCACCCAAGCGCCCCCAAAGAGCGTGCATTTCAAAGGCAGAACTGCTTCCTCTAAATGCACAGGGCTGGAACCCCCCGGGCCAAGGCTGGATGCGGGTGGTCTGGGGACAGTATTCTGGGAGGGTCCTTTTTTTTTTTTTTTTTCCCCTGGGAGGGTCCTTATGCGGCACCCCGGAGGGCAGCCCACTTCAACCTGGAGCATTCTTTTCTTTCTTTCTTTTCTTCCTTTCTTCCTTGCTCCCTCGTCATTCCTTTTCTTTTCTTTTTTTCTTTTCTTTTCTTTTCCTTTTCTTCCTTCCTTCCTTCCTTCCTTCCTTCCTTCCTTTCTTTCTCTTTCTTTCTTTCCTTCTTTCTCTTTCTTTCTTTCTCTCTTTCTTTCTTTCAAGATTTCATGTATTCATCTGAGAAAGCTAGAGAGAGAGCGCAAGCAGGGGGAGCAGCAGGCAGAGGTAGAGATAGCAGCAGACTCCCTGCTGAGCAGGGGGCCTGACATGGGACTCCATCCCAGGATCCTGGGATCACGACCCAAGCTGAAGGCAGACGCCTCACTGACTGAGCCCCCCAGATGCCCCTTGAACCTGCAGCTTTCTACCACCATGATCCCCATGCAAGGTGGGGGCACGTAGAAGCAGGGGGCGGGGCAGAGGGAGCCCCCTTGACACGGCCAGCTGCAGGGTCCCGCTGTTGGAATGGGAGACCAAAGCCCGGCACAGGCCCCTCGCAGCGCCATCCCGGTGGCCTCTCCTGAGTGCACGGCAAGCGGGGGCTCATGGGCAGGCAGCTTTGAGGACGATGCCACCCTGAGACCACGCACGGGCCCCCCTCCTGCGGAGACGCGGCCACGCCTCAGCTTGGACACACACGTTCCCATGCACAAAAGGAACCTGAGATGCCCGCAGGTGAGCTCTGCGCCCTTCCAGGACACATCGCACCAGTCAGGAGTCCGCTGCCCGCAGGAGAGAGGGCCAGTGGCCGCCTGAGGTCCACGCCTGCCCCAGCAGGGAGGGGCTGCTCCAGACCCGAGGCCTGTCCTCCCGCCACAACTCCACGGCCTCACAGGAATGAGCCCTAAGGGTCCGGGGCCCCACCCCAGGGAAGGCCCAGAGGGACAAATCCAAGGGTATGTCTCTCTGCGTGCCCACCCCGCTCGCTCAGTACCGACACCCGCCCCGACGCCCCGACCAATGCCCCGACCGACACCCCGACCTACCTCCTGACCAACACCCTGACCGACACCCCCGGCCGACACCCCGAAATACACCCCGACCTACACCTGCCCTCGAATGTTCACGGAGAATCAGACGGAAAGAACCAAAAGTGATTTGACATCGACTAGACAAAAGGGGAAAGGCACATGCTCGTGTACACACACACACACACACACATACACACACACACACACACCTGCTTAGGCAAAATGGCTGGTGTGCCCATGGTGGCTCTCGGGCCAGCCCCACGGGAGGCGGGCCACTGACGGCTCGCAGCCCGGCTACCCCGTACACACCCAGGCCAGGCGTGTGGCACGCGTGCCTGCCAAGTCAGGCGTCACTTGGCCGAGACCAGGCTCTGCTGCCCCCGCGATGCCCCGCTCAGGTCAGGCTGGGGTGGCGGTCGGAGTCTCTGCCGCGCAGGACATCACGACTGGAAAGGAACCCCTAGTGAGGTGCTCTCAGACCTCTGTGCCGTGGCCTGGAGAGGCCGGGGCACGTGGGGTGGACGCACAGAAATGTTTGCACAACAGCATCCCGTGCTCTCAGGGAACGTCTGCAAGAGGCCGTGGGCACCGTCAGGGTCAGGCAGACCATGGCAGGTGCAGACTGGGAATGGCGGCCTCAAAGACACCCCACAACAGGGAGTGCAATCCATGCATCCCGACTTCTTCCCCGGGCACAGTCCGGCGCCACCCTGCAGGCAGCGGGACGAGGGAAGGCAGAACCATCCAGCAGAGCCAGGGTCACGGGGGGAGGTGCTCACCCTTGTCCTCACCTCCCCTTGCAGAGAGGTGGCCCCCCAGCCATGGGAAGGAAGGGCCAGCTCCCGGACTTGTCGCCAGGTCGCCATCAGGAACCGGGTGGGTCGAGAGCAAGGGCCTCCCAGCTCTCGGCTCAGGCCCAGCGGGGCCGACACCAGTGACTCTCCCGCCCTGCCTGCAGCCATGGGCCGCTCCCGTCAGGGCGTCAGCAGTGTCCCCTAGCGCTCAGTAACTAAGGAGTGGCCAGGAAAGCAGGTGCATTTGGCGTTCCTACACCCAACTCACCAGGTCTACTCACAAAGGACACCTCCCCCGGCAGGCTGGCAAGAAGGCCTATGCTCGCCCTACGGCCACAGCCACTCCGACCACCAGGCTCTCAGGGCTGGCCCCCTCTTGCAGGACCCTGGCTGGGGCCCAGAGTGGACCTCTGCGGACCAGGCTTGTCCCCTACTGTCAGCCACCTCTCCCCGTTCTGCTGGTCCTGCCGCTCCCTTCCTGTTGGGAAGCCCCCTCTGGAGAGAAGGTCCTGGTGGGCACAGACTTGGACAGGCAGTCAGCACCCCTGGGGGGAAGGGGAGGCCTCGCCCTTTCCCACGGGACTCCCCGGAGCCAGGACCTGGAGTCCTGGGAATGCTGGCGACCACGGCTGAGGCCTCCCGTGCTGGAAGCAGCCTGAAGAGCTGTTCCCAGAGGGCCAGGTGGGGGTGGACCCGGCGGAGACAGGTGTGGGCACCTGGAGGCGGCTGACAAGATCAGCTAGCCTCCTCTTCCGGGATTTGATTCCGGGCCTGGCGTCTGCCCCGCCACGCCCCCCCCCAACCGCCCCGAGCCCATCCCGAGCAGCACCCGGCCCAGCCGACAACCCAGGCTTGTCTGCCCACATGTGCTGGTGAATCAAGCACGGCCTGGCCGAAACCTCACGGTGACGAGGTGCCTGGCATGAGGTTAGAGACCCAGCTGTCGGGCACCCTGCAGGCCACCCTAAGCTTCAGCTCCTGCCAAGGACAAGACGGAGGGTCCCCGCTGTCCAGTGACCTGCCGCTGGCACCCTGCAATCAGGTCCTCTAATCCCAAAGGCCACGAGCACAAGCGTGAGTGAGCCAGGGCTCAGACACGGGGTCTGCAGTGACAGTGGCCGGGCTGCTTGAGGAGCGTGTGTGTGTGTGTGTGTGTGTGTGTGTGCTTGTGCGTGTGCGAGGAGTCCGGGCCGCCCCTGAGCGGCAGAGCTGCCTCGGGGGTCCACGCAGAGGGAGGAAACATGAGCCCTCGCACTGCTGCCTGTCCCGCTGACCTCCGACCTCGCCGGGCCTCCCTCTGTGAAAACACCTCTTCCACAGGATGGAACGCGGCCACGCGAGGTGCCGGAACCTTCTACAGGGGCTCAGCCATGCGCCGCGTCAGGAGTCAGGGATGGAGCGGCAGAGATGTCCCCTTCCAGCGGCCCCTGTCAGGCTGAGGCTGCGGGCCCGTGGGGCGTGTTACGTGTCTGTGTGTCCATGAGTGTGTGCAAGTGTGTGTCCGTGTGCGAGACGAGGCGTGCGTGTGAGTGGGGGCAGGGCTGCCGTCCGTCCCCCAGAGAGGCTGTGTCCAGGGACAGATGGCGGGTACGCAGGAGGAGGCAGTCCCAGGAGGGCCGGCTGGTGGGGCGGCCACAGCAGGGTCCTCAGCGTTCATCCAGAACACGCCCGAATGCGTTCGCTGACACACGCGTGTGAAGGGCAGCCGCGCCGGGGGCCGGGGCGTGAGCACAGTCTGCGTTCCTGCGTCTGTGCTCTTACGACCCACTCACACCTGGCCCGTCCACTTAGATACTCGTCAGCTCCCTGCGAAGACGGAAAGGAGCGGCTTCCCTGGGCCGCGGTCCTGGGCCATCACTGAGGCGCTCTGCCCCCCGCCCCCGAGTATGCGGCTGGATCCTGACCCAGGTTCATGACGATCATCGCCGATTCCAGACGCCGCAGACGTCGCACGGGGAACGTTCCAGCGATCCAACCACGTTACTTACTGGTCATGAGCACAAACACCAAGTGGGGGGACGATACCCCCCGACCTGCCCCCCACACTCCTGGGGTCCCCGGAGACAGGCAAGACTCCGACGTGGGGACCCCGGAGTGAGGGAGCAGACGTGCCGGCTCAGCTCTCCCCTGCCAGGCCCGGGAGGGGATGAGGCAGGAGGCAGCCGCGTGTCCAGGGCGGCCGTGGGAGGTCAGCCTGTGCGCGGCCCCAGTACGGGCTCTGCCGGTGCCGGCGGCACGCCCGACCTCTGTGGGGGCCTCCCCGTGCCATGGTTACCCCCCAAGGTGTGCTGCACGAGCCACGTCCTGTGGGAAACCTCCGTTCCCAGTGCTTCTGTCCTGCGGTTTCCAGATGTCAGACACTCGGCCCTGGGATGCCCGTTAAGGTCAGTCCGGCTTTTATTCAGCTTCTTTGTCACCCAAGAAACGATAGTGAATGATAAAGGAGCGGGTTATTGTTGACGCCTTTCCATCCCAGCTGTTCCACCGCCGCACGCACTCACTGAGCCCTCCAAGAGTCTGCTAGAGTGCGGGCAGAAGCTGCCAGGCTTGAGGTCAAGGTTATGGGAGCACGGGGACAGCGCACGGGGACAGCGCACGGCGGCCCGGGCCGTAATCCTCTCCGTGACGTGCAGGCAGCCCCGAGGGCCCCGGCACAGTCCCCAGTCCAGAACGCCCAGGAACAGCATCCCCACCTGCACAAGCCTCCCAGAGGGCCTAGCGGGCCCTCGCCAAGGCCCCCAGACCCCCGCCCCGCTCGTGACTTGGGGACGCACCTGGGGCTAGAATGGCGAGGATTGTTTTTGATTGAGTATTTCCAATGGAACCCTAGGTTCAGAAAGGCGCCTTGTTCGTCCTAAATCCCTTGTTTAAAAATCAGCTGACGGCTATCACAGACACGGGGACGCTCGGTGCTGGTGCCGGCAGCTCACCCTGTGACCACGACAGCCATCGGCGATCTGCGTAAAGAGCCGCGTCCCCTCACAGGAAGCCAGAGAGGAGGAGCGGACGGGGTCAAGCCTGCCCCTTCCCAGCCTCCGGCCCACGGTTACCCTTCCCTTTCAGACTCAGGGGCTCACTCAGGGTGTGAAGTCAGTCTCTTGCTGTGAGCCCTGGAGCAGCTGCTGAGGCTATCCGGGCTGTGGGGAGTGCGGAGACCGAGGCCCCAGGCCGGGAGCCCATGTCCCCCCGGGAGCGCCCAGCTGGAGCCTCAGGAGAGGAGGGGACCCCTGGCTCACCCTGCTCACACACTCCCCGGCCGACAGAAGGATTTACGGGGAAGGCCTTCAACCTCCTGTCCACGTTCCAGAAATAAACCCAGCCCTGCTCCCGTGTCCTACGTGTCCCCAAGCTCCCGGACCACGCCACCCAAGTGGCCTGGCCCCGCCGGGCATCAGCTCATGCCTCGCTGCTTCTTTTTCCTGTTTCTGTCCCTCTTGCTGTAGCACAAAGCATCAACACAAAAGCGCTCTTCTGCGGGCAGGGCCGTAATCTGTCGAGTGAATGAGACGGGAGGTGGCTCCAAGCAAGTCTCCCCAGGAGGCAGGTGGGAAACAGCATTGTAAGTCCAGCTGTTTCCCCGTGTTCTGAGACCAAACAGAACCGCGGAGCTAAAGGCGCGGCTTCCCTCTGCCTGGGGTCCGGCCCGCTGGCACGGAGGCGTCTGCCCCCGAAGGGAGCGGCTGTGTCATAAGCCCGGTCCCAAGACGCCCAAGCTCCCATGTGCACGCAGCATTCAGAGCAAAACACAGCCTCCTGCGTCTCAGGGGAGAGTGGGGTCCCCAGGAGCAAGCACAGAAGGAGGCGTCCAGGCCCCAGTGCACCCCCGAATCCCGCACGTGTCGCGGCCACGTCCAGGGGCTCGCTCTTCGGCCCTCTGGCCGCTCACGCTAGACAGGGCACAGGGACCAGGCCCGTCGCTACAAGGGCCGGAGCAGCCAGTGCCGCAGGTAAGCAACCACAACGCCCCTCCCTCTCTGGTCACAGCCCCATTCATCTCCCCAACCAGCGGGAGGCCGACTGGCCGGAGCGGGGACTGACCAGCCCCAGGGCAACCTGCATCTCCACACAAAAGGTGAAGTGTGGAAAAACGGCTCCGGTGTCCCCCGTTCTTCATCCCTGAAACACCAGGTTTGTGGAAACAGCTATTCAAAAAACTCGTCCCCACTCATCAGTGGACGACCAGCTGCCTGCCGGCCCGCCTCGCCACCTCCCTCCCACTGACCAGCACGCTCCTGGAGGAAAGCAGGCTGGCGCCTGCAGCTTCCAGGCCCAGAGCAGCCCTGCGTCCCCTGCATGAGGAGGGGCGGACTCCCCCGAGGGGCCAGAAGGTCACAGGACAGGGAGGCTTCTCCCCATCCCCGGGCAGCTGGGGCCACCGTTTCTTCAAGTCCCACTAACAGGACTTCCAAGAGCCCTGGACTCCCGCAGTCTGTCTGAAGGATACAGTGGCCCCGGAGCGCGCACCTGCTCCACGGCCCCACATCCTACCTCCCCCTCCTCCAGCACCTTCTAGAACCCTGACACGTATGTGTCGCGTCAAAGTCAACACCGAGATGTTGTGTGAAGTGCTCTCGAGAACCCGTCCACACTAATACTTCCCTCTGGGAGCCCGAGATTTGCCTCAACGCTGACCGGCCCCACACCCAGCCTCTGCGAACCCAGGGGCAGCGGCTCTTGCCTACTGACCAAAAGAAACTGTCCTTAAGACTCAAGCCCTCAGGAGGATGGCGCTGTCCCCCAAAGAGACCAGGACTAGCCAGCTCCCACTGGGCAAGTGGGAGGGCAGCACCCAGCCTCACGTAATCAGGGTGGCCGGCAGCTTTATGTCTTACGAAATCCCGCCTTTGAAATCGGGGGCGCTCCCCTTCATCACAGAAACTCCCCACACAGACAGACACTCTCGACCTTGGGGACACACAGTGAGACTTTCACACATGTTCTCTTTCCAAAATGAATCCCCCGCCCCAAGGAGAGAGCCATGGGAAGGGTGTGAAGAACCGAACACCTGAACAAAGCCCAGCTGCCCAGGGACCGTGTGGCCCCTTGGCGGGTCCTCACATCCCCCTGGCAAAGGACACAGCTGACAGCAGTCCTCCGGAGACACGCTAGTCCTCCTGGATCAACCCAAGGCAGAACCACCACTCCTGAAGCAAGTCAAGGACCCCGTGTTGGGGGGAGCTGGGCTCCAAGTTCAGAGGGGACTCAGTGGGCCCCTGCAGGGTAGGGCAGACCTGCAGCCAAGCCCTCGGGCGGCCCCCTCTCCCTTCGGGGCCTGGACTCAAATCCAAGGCAGGGAAATGGACACCGGGCCAATGCAGGAGGTCACCCAGCCTGGGGCTGGCCTCCCACACCTACCCGCTTCCCTGGGAAGCCAGCAGCAGCTCATTAATTAGGCAGGGAAGCAGCTGAATGTTGCAAATCCTTCCTTTGTAGGAACCCAGAGCTAATGAGGATCTGCTGGCACTACCCAGCCACACCGGCTCCCGCCCGTGCTTCCCGTTCTCTGCTGGCCTGGGGGGGCACTGGTGGCAAGGTGCCTGAGGGCAAGGGCACCCAACAGGCGTGGGCAGTGGCTACAACCGGGGGCCGGGAGTGCCTGGGTCTGCGGTTCTGCCGGGCCGGCTGGACTGAGCCCCGTCTGCACCAGGATCAAGCTCCAGGACAGCCCTACTCCTGGGCCAGGAAGTTTCCAGGAGTGCCCACCCAACCCTATCAGGCCCCAAGGTCCCCCTGTCGCAAAGAACCCTCCAGCCATGAGGGGTCCAGCCACCAATTCCCGCCTAAACCAAGTCCCAAGAACCGGATCCAGGAGCTTCCGGCTCCAGCACGCGCATCTGGGGTCAAAGGGCCTGCACTCTGACTGCCAAGTCCCCGCTCCCCCAGCCCCCGCTGGTCCCTGGTGCTGCCCACGAAGGCAGCCTGGGGAGCGGAGGGCTGCACTCAGGCCTCTCCCCGGCTCTTGCCGGTCCCCCAGCCCCGCGCCCGCCGGGCCCGCCAGCGTGGAGCGCGGGTGCCATCTACCGAGGGCCCGCGGAGAGCGGGCGAGCGCCACTGCCAAAGGGGCCGTGCGGGGCTGGACACCGCCTGGGCCGCCTGTGCGAGGGCACCGAGGCCCCCGTGCCCGCCCCGCGCCGCGGGTGAGCCTCGAAGGGCCGGGCGCAGGAAGGACCGCGCCGCGGCTCCCGGACCGCAGTGGCGCTCGGAGAGCCTGGCGGAGCGCGGCGCCGGCGGCGGAGGAACGTGCGGCGGGAACAGCGCCCGGGGACCGGCCCGCGCCGGGGACAATTACCTTCTTTGAGGAACTGCGCGTGGATCACCAGGACGAGGAAGCAGCAGAGCGCGGCCCCTGCGAGTGCCCAGAGCGCCTTCAGGAGCTGCATCGCGGAGTGCCCACTCGGCCGACGCCCCCGAAGTCGCGCAGCGAAGGTCCAGGCGCCGCATCAGCGCCCCGCCGGGTGCAGCCGCCGCGGCCGCCCGCTCGCGCCCCCCATCCGCCGCCACCGCCGCGGCCGCCGCGACTGGAGGCGCCACTCCGGGCGGCGATGCGCGTCTTTCGGGCAGGGGGAGGGGAGGGGCGGGGGGCGCCGGGGAGGGGCGGCGGGGCGGGGAGGTTAGCAGAAAGTCTCCGGCCGCGGCGGCCGCCGCTCCGGCCACTCGGCCACCATCGCGGGCTGCGGGGCGCCGGGGCCCCGGGCGCAGGGGGGCGGCCGCCGCGGCCCCATGAATCAGCCCCGCCGCCGCCCCCGGAGCCGCGCCGCCCGCAGGGCCCGGACGGCGAGCCGCGGATTGCGCAACGGCCGGCGGCGCGGGGGGGTCCTGCGCGCCCCGGTCCCTCAGCTGCTGCTCCGCGTCGCCTTCCTCTCCTCCTCCTCCTCCTCCTCCTCCTCTTCCTTATCCTCCTCCTCCTCCTCCGCCTCCGCCGCCTCCGCCGCCGCCGCCGCGCCGCGCTCGCTCCGGCCGGGGCTCAGGGGGCCGCGCCGCCGCCGCCGCGGAGAGCCGGGCTCCGGGCCGGGGCTGCGCGCAGGGCGCGGGGCTGCCGCACCATCGCCGCCGCCGGGGCCCGGCCGGGCCTGCCGAGATCCAACTTGCGCGGCCCGGGGCTGGCGGGCCAGTAGCCCCCGGACGGGGCCGGCCTCCGCGCTCCCCGGAGCCCGCGCCTCCGCGGCTGCGGTCGGACGAGGCCCGGGCTGGCGCCTCCGCGGGCCGCCCGCCTTGGTCGGCGCGGCCGGGGCCGGGAGCGGGGCCGGCAGTGGTGCGGGTGGCGGTGGTGCCGGGGGCGGCCGCGCCGACAGGTGGGGCCGGGGACGCTGCGCGCCTCGCCGCCCGCGGGAAGCCGCTGCTCCAGCCCGGCGGCGCGCGCCCGCTCGCTCTCGGCTCGGCCCCTTTTGGGGAGGCGGCCCGCCCGGCGCTGGGACTCCGGCCCGCGCCTGCCGCCGTCTGCGCTCCGCCCGGCCCGCGGAGCCGCCGATGCGCACTGGGCCGCGCAGGGGACCCGGGGGACCCCCGCCGCCCTGCAGCGCCCCCGCCTGGCGCGCCGGTGGGTCAGGCGGGGCCTGTCCAGCCGAAAACCGGGGGTCGGGCTCCACCTAGGTGCGCAGGGGCCTCACTGCAGAGCCTCCGCGGCGGGTGCTGGAGCGCGGCCCGCGGCCTCCAGCGTGACCAGCCCCCTCGCGCCCCGCGGCCGGAGGAGGGGTAAGGAGGACCCCGGCTGAGGCCTCACGACTGCCCGGGGCTGACTCGCGGTGGGTTCTGAAAAACGGCCCGTGTGCCCGGAAACACACACACACAAACACACAGCACGGTAGGGGCCTGGTAGGTGAAAGCCTCCGGGCCAGCAGCTAGGAGCCAGAGCGCGTGGGCGCACAGTAAATGCCCCGGGGAATGCTCTAGATGAAACAGCGAGCACCATCCTGCCCCGCCTCTGTCCCACCTCTAGGCGGGGCGAGTATTTCTGGCCAATTTTCCTCACCTCCCCAGGGCCCTGGACCAGGAGCATGTGTCCTGTTCAGAGTGGCTCGAAGAGACCAGTCGGGTAGGCCTCCAGGCAGTTTTGCCTGAATTGAATTCAAATACCCAGCAAAGAGCGTTGGATGTGGATCCTGTGCCCTGTTCGAGGTGCATGGGGGGCAAGGACCCCGCACTCCAGGGGGAGAGGGTCCTTGTGAGTGTGAGTTAGGCCTGGAGATACAAGGCTGGGCTCCAGGAAGCCTTCTTGCCCAGACATGGGTGTACCTGGAAGAGAAAGAGGCCAGACCCGGAAAGGGCCCCTGGAGGGCAGCGAGGTCTAGCCCCTGAGTATGCACATGGGGAAGCCATGGATGCTGATGGGCAGGGACGCTGCTCCAACAGTGGAGCAGGCCAGGGCGAGTGCCAGTCTGCTGTCTGCTTCCCACGCCACCGTGCCAGCCACTGTGCAGGCCTCTGATCAGAGAGGGCCCCTGACGGTAGGTTAATCCCATTCCTGCGGTGCGTCACTCCTCAAACCCCACCCCCCCGCCCTCCCAGGAAGCCTTGGGAGAAAGAACACCACCAGTCCAAACCCTCCCCTGGGGAAAGGTGGCTCTGGTCTCACCCCAGTCAGGGACTCAGGACCTCGGAGAGGGTTGGTGTTCTCCAGCCTTTTCTCAGAGCCCCATCTCCTGTCCGGCTTCTCTGCCTTCACCCCTGGCACACTTCCTAGTGATGCCCTACCTGCAGCAATCCCGTTGGAACCGCCCTGCCCTGTGTGCACAGCCTGACCTCCACCAAGGTCATTGCCTTCAATTCTCACGCAAAGCACAGCTGTCCACTCCAGAAGGCGTGAGGGTCAGCGGGGTGCTTATTTCACATGCACACCCGAGACCCCAAAGGGACGTCTGTTGGAAAACAGAGCCCGCCTCTCACATCCCCTGTGTTCCCAATCAGGTGCATATTATTTGAAATTTTGAAAACTGAAAAATATTTTAAATTCACCAAGGGAACTTTAAAAACTAACCATTTGGAGGATCCTTCTGTAAAGAGAATTTTTTAAAAAGTTCATAAAGAGAAGCTAATGGGCATTTATTTTCAACAGGTAGAGCAGGAAGACCTATGTGCCCAGCTGTGGGGACCCTCAGAGCACCCTCCTCCCATGGGCACCAAGAACTTCCACCAATGAATGTCCGTAGCATTGCTTGTACCCTTAGAGGAGGTAAGGGGGAAGTTGGGGGGCCCTGTGGCCAGTGCCCATCAGGGTCGGTTAGCAGCGTACATCTTGGAGGCCCACGGTGTCCTGGGACGTCTGTTCGGAAGCACGGTGTGAGCACCCATGCAGACCTTGGAAGGAGACATCCAGTTCTGACCAAGAAGACATTTTCAGAAATGGTAAAACTGTAATGATGTTGGGAATCAAGAATGAGGACAATCCATAGGCCAGAAAGGGAGAAATTCTGGAACCAGTGGCTGCAGGCCGCAGTTAGAGCCACCAGAAGGGTGCCCAGGTCCTCCCCCACCAGCCCCGTGCTGACAAAGGAAGAAGTAGCACATCCAAGGGTCGGCAGCAGGTGCCCGCCAAGCGGACACTCGCTGGGAAGGGCTGCATTTCCAAAGCGTGGGGTTGGTTTGTGGCCCGCCCCCCGGTCACACAGAGCTGGTGTCAAACGAATCTAGCTCAGGACTGTGAGAGGGGAATGCTGTCCAAAGAGAGAGGTGGCCTCCACCTGGGGAGGGTCCCCTCAGGGTGCCAGAGGCATAGGACCCTGGTTAGAGAAAGCGTGCATTTTGTTGAAAGTGTCTCTAACTTACAGTTGGCATTACCTTCATGGGGCACATAGGCAGGAAGCACAGGAGTTTAGGTATAACTGTCATTGTGCCACTGACAGGAATCATAGGGATCTTCAGCTCTCAGAAATATCGCAAAACAGCATTTACGTTCACCCCAACTTCAAATACAGTTGTCCTATTGCCAGACATCTTCATGTAATGTTTTAATAAAGCAAACATACGACGATATCTAAATCCACTTTCCAGCATTTGCTAAGGCTTGTGTCGATGCAATTGGTTTTCTTGGTATTCTTCCGTATTTCTGTGATTCTGAGAAGAGTCCCAATGGCTTCCCCAGACTACACAGACAGGACCGAAACACCTTCCACCGCAGAATCTTCCAGTCAAGCAAGAAGCCGGCTGGGCTGCCCCAGACAAAGGGGCCCAGTCCCTGCACACACCTCAGCATTTATTTCTAGACAGAGAGGACCTGGAAGGCAGATGGGACCTCCAGGAAGCTGCAGGAAAGGCAGTGGCATGAACAGAAAGGAAGGCTCGGGACATTGATACTCTATGCCTGACAGCATGGGTCAGAGATCAGAAATAATTCAGGGAAAAGCGCAATCATAATAATCATTCTAAGTAGCGTCATTCAGGCACTATGAAGAAAAGGAAACTGAGACAACAAGAAGGAAGTCTGAAAATGAATGTGCTAACCAACTTCAAGCTCTGGGGCATTGCTGAAAACCAGGATACAGAAAACACACCAAAGGTGTGTCCCAGAATGAGGCACAAGGGGAAAGAACCCCGAGAAGGTAGGTGATAGCGGGCATGTGTGGAGTATATGCTGGTGCCCACCTTTCACTCCCTAGAAATTCTAAAGGAGAAAAACAAAGGCAACAGAGAGGAGAAATAGTCATATGAATGAACATGCATCTTCACGTAGCAGGGGCCCACAGACCCAAGAACTGGAAGAAACCCTCAAAATCGGGAGGAATGAAAAGAACACTGACAACAAACAATGACTTTCATTAAACAACACTGGCTTCTGGGAGCTATGGGAGCAGGGTCGTTAAGTTCAGATGGGAAAAGATAACAGCCTCGGGAATTTCTATACCCAGCTCAACTGTCCACACAGCAGAGCACTGAAGGGCATTTGGAGGTTCAGCTTCTCAGTGTCAGACCCCCACAAAACCTGGCCCAGGATGATGTTCCAGCAGCCAAAGGAATCCAGAAATGGGATGTGGAATATGGGATCAAGGAAAAGGGAGCCCCTCTGATATGTCAGAAGTACAATAAACTATAAAGAATATGCATACAGGTAGTCAGTTTTCACACTTGGAAGAGCTTCCCTTCACTGGTAAAAACCTTCACAATAAACTCTTTCTCCATGGACCCAGCCACACATTGGATCTCTGCATAAAATTTGGGGAGCAGTACTGTAACCACCATATTTTCATTTTCAAATTTTAAAATCAAGACGTTTAGAAAGCTTAGAAAACTATTTATAGTAGAAAGACAGAATATCTTAAACCTCATTTCTTTTTAATCATGTGGAAAAAGTTAGGTGGGGAGTTACAGTGGAGAGTGGACCCTGTGCCTTCTCCCATGCTCGGGATGTAGGGGCAGGTGTAGCTCAGCAGTGGGAGTCACAGCCTGTCAGTTTGTACCTAAAATCAGAAGGTCAGGTAAAAAGAAGGAAGTAAAAATTACAGTGGAAGGGCTGGAATGGGCAACAAAACTATTAACAGTTTTGTTCTTGGGGAAAAGGTCAGGGAGGTGGAATCTCGTTTTTCGTTTTGAACCTTCATTTGTTAACTTGAATTTTTTAACTTGCAGGTCATGCCATGTTCTGTGATTTGAGAAAACTTAATATCCAAAGATAAAGTGAAGTGTGTGCCATCCACATGATGTAACAGTCTGTACGAGTCCAAGAGAGTAAGATAACGGTACACACATCCATGGATAGACACGTGCCCGCGCACACCCATGGATAGACACGTGCCCATTCCCTTCCGCAGGCGCTTGTTAAAATGGTGTGAATGCACACACCTGCTAATAACCAAAGGCGTGAGAGCAGGTGGGGAAGGACTTTGGCCTTGGTTAATGGGGAGAAGTCATCCACGTGGAGAAGAGTGAAGGTGGCCTCCTTGGAGGGAGAGAGACAGGGGCAAATGCAGGAGGTAGGGAGCTGGCTGGTAGGCTTAGGGAGAAGAGATTGAATCCACGATTGGAGGACAGGAGCCGTGTCCAGGCCAGCATGCTGACCTGGAAGGCCACAGCCTCAGAAGGTCTTGGGCACAGGACGCCGTGTGGGAGGGGAGCTGGGGATCAGGACATTGAGGCAAACCCAGCATAGCCTTGAGGGCCTACAGATGCGCCTAGAAGGCCCAGAGTAAGGTAGAGGGTAGGATGTGTCCAGGAGAGGGAGGGGGCAGAAGGGCGGTGTCCTCGGGAACAGCTGCAGGGGAGCCACAAGCCGCCTGGGTTGTGTGCTCCCTACCCCGGATCAGAGCAAGGGCTTGTGAGACTGCTGGAAATCACCACCACGGCTCCCGCATGGATGGGCGTGAATTTGCATGTCCCTCTGTGAAACCCAGCCCCCACTTCAACGAGAAGAGTGAATGCAACAAACAGGCGGGACCTGACCCTGGGAAGCCCAGAGCCGAGCTGCCATGGACGTCTCAGGCACACTGGTCAGGACAGAAGAACCAGGCTTGTCAGCTGAGGCAGGGCCGTCCTGGCCACGGAGGACACCTTGAGCCTTGATTCTAACCACACTCCCAGCGTCCTAGGGAGGCTCCATCCAAGGACAGAGAAGCCATCCCAGAGGCCACAAAAGAGAAAGCCTCCCAGACCGCACGATGACGTCCAAGTCCCATGTGACCTGTGTTCTTGTGGAGCATAACCAAGGGGGAGGGGAGAGAACGGGTGGCTTCGCAAGGACGGGACGGGCAGGGAGGTGGGCCACTGTCCAGGAATGCTGGGCTCTGCATTCACAGCGACGGTTCACAGAGTGGCTGTGACACGCGGGACAGCCACTCTCGGCCCACATCTGAACGCCATGGGCGACACCTGCATCTCTGGCTGTGAATGGACCCACAGAGGGTGAGTTCAAGAGGACAGACCTCTGGGCGCTATGGACGAAGCAGGGAAGCCATGCGGGCCGTGCGTAACCCAGAGCAGTAGGAGGCAGCAGGCTGGGCAGAGCCGGGCCATGACTAGGGCCAGTCCAGCAAGATCTGCGGAAGGCCTGGGTATGGGAGGTGGGGTGGAGGTGCCAGGAGTCTGGGGCTGAGAGAGAAGGGCTGGGTGCACAGAAAGGAAACACAGGCCCAGAGTGGTCTGTGCGCAACTGGCAGGGACCCCACGGCCGGCACCCGCACGCCCAGCAGACCCGGCAAGAGGCACCTGGCGGTACCGCTGGAGCCCCCGGGTCACCGTTGCTCGGCATCTGCAAACAGCATGCTCGTCCAGCTTGTGGGTGCGGGGAGCACGTGTGGAGGTACACCAGGGACACGGGCGCCAGCACAGCAGTCCCCCGGGGGGGGGGGCAGAGAGGCCCACGGTGGGAGGGCGCACGCGACACGCTCAGCTGGGGCACATGTGACAGTCACGTGCTTGTGTCACCAGGCGCAGGCACCACGTGCAGGGGAGGAACACGAAGTCTACAACGGAGGCATGTGTGACACACGTAATGGGGCCCCCGTGGCACCCAGGCCAGTGACACAGAGCACACACGCCGGGCACGTGTGATGACGCGCTCGGAGCCACGCTGAACACACGCAGCGGGCATACGTGACCCGCACACGGAAGGCACACATGTTGCTGGGGACAGAGGGGGCCGTGTGACACGTGTGACCCCACGGTCGAGGAACACTGCGGACAGGTACGCGGGAGTCGGCACGATGGGCGGTGCTGGTTCCTCCACACGTGTGCGGGTGTGTGTGTGTGCGTACCCGCGACGCTGAGTGTGTCTTGTATCATGTTTGCAGGCACGTGCTGTGTGAGCGTGTGTGGGCATGTGTGCATACATGTGTGTCCGTGTGTGCACACACGCTCTGGACCTGTGCCTGTGTGCATCTGAGTGTGTACGGTCTGTGCAGCCGGGGCTCTGAAGGGGGCACGTGTGCGCGTGTGTTCACATGCGTGTGCAGGTGACTGCACGACCTCTGGGAAAGCACACTACAGCGGGTTCTGGAGGAGAGCCACGTATTCCCAGGGCACTGGGCTCGTTCTTAAAGCCTCAAGATTCGAAGGTGGGTTGGTCAGCATCGGTGCAACAGACCCTCGCTCAGAACTGGTGCCTCATGAGCACACGCAGGGCAGGCGGGTGCACCCGTCCCTCCCCCCAGGCTGGTGCCCAGCGTGGTCTTCCTGCCGGGGGGAGGGGGGCCAGCTTTTTATTTTAAATTCTGTTTCACCATCTGGAAAGTCTTCCCAGCTGGGCTGGACTTCAGGAAGCCAGTATTTGTTGTTATTATTTTTAGTATTGAAAGGAGAAGAAACTCACTCTAAATCCGCTACTTCTGATGAACTGGGGCTAAAATCTTGCATTAGATACCCAGTAGGAATGCTGCCTCTCCAGGCCCCATGGACAGGCTGCGCCGCTGACCAGGAGGCACAGGGACTCCTCAAGCCCGAGATGGTGCTGGTGGCCCTGCCCCGGCCGGTCGGGACAGTACCCTGCGGAGGGGTCACCCGGCCGCACACCCGTCCCACCGCAGGCATGGGGGCCGGGCCAGCCCTGCAGGCACCACGAGCTCGGCGGCCACACACCCCCCCACGCTCCTGAAGCGGAGGTCTGTGCACCCACAGGAAGCACCCACGCACCCACCTGTCCCTCTGGACCACCGCTGCTCTGGGGGCTGTGTCCTGGCCTTAGAGCTGAGCTCACTGAGTGCTCCCCAGACTGGCCGGTTTCTCGGAGAGCGCTGAGCCGCTGAGGGCACAGCTGTCTGTGTGAGAGCCCACGACCCCCTGGGGGGCAGGCAGGAGGAGTCCCACCCCAGGCCCAGTCTCTGCAGGATGCCCCTAGAGCGGAAGGATGGCCCCTCGAGGGGCCCCACACCCCACTGCCGCACAGTGAAGGCGGGAGAGGGTGACGGGGACGGCAGGCGTCAGTGGGCAGCCAGAGGCAGGGCAGGCTAGACAGCAGGGCCAGGACCGAGGGTGGGGGTCACACCCCAAGGCCCACCCCGTGTCGCCATGTCTGGAACCCTGGGCCTGTCCTCAACCCTTCTGCAGCCCCTCCCGGCCCCATCCCTCCTTTATGCTCAGGGCAAGGATTGGAGGTAATCGGGCAAAGCGCATTGCATGTCGCTGCACCCCCACGGTCTTTCCTCTCCCTTGTGTGTGCAGAGAACATGCCGCATCCTCCTCCAGGGAGATCTCTGGGGCACACTGTCTCAGGGACACCCCCACCAGCCCTCATCTGGAATCGGGGTGGAATCACCCCGAAATGGCATCTCTGCCTGAGCTCAAGTTTTGGATCTTCATGAAGGGCACATTCCCCAGCAGGCCTCTTTCTGAGCTGTCATCTGTCCTTTATACCCCAGGGTGAATGAGTTACAGGTCCTTTCTCCAGAGCAGAACGTGTGGGGCACGGAGACCAAGAGACTGTGAAAGGAAAGGCCACTGACCGAGGGCAGGCAGAAGGGAGACGGAGGCTCAGGGCTGAGGGGTCGGGAGGGCAAGTCCGGGTCTCCTGCAGGATCCCGAGGGCTCAGCTACACTCTGAGAACGCACCTCCTGCTGGCCTGGAGTTTTTACCCTCTTACTCTCACCCCTCTGAGGCCCCCTCCTGTACCCCCAGAACGTCCAGGCCAAACTTCTCTTCGGCCACCAGCTCAGCCCAAACCTCCTCCCCCTGGCCCTCACAGCTGCCTGGGATGAGCCCTCACCCCTCAGCAGCCTCAACTCCCTGCCCTGTGGCACATGGACCCCTCCAGTCATACCGAGCTCTGTGGTTCCCAAGCCGCCATCCTGCCAAGCTCAGCCAGGGATCTGGCTGGGTCACATCACGCCCGACGGCATCCGGAACCCGTGCCCCCCCACCCTGGGCAGCCCTGGCCTGGGCCTCCAAGCCAACAGGGCTGGGTCTCAGTCCTTTGCCAGAGCCAACGAGAAGGAGGGGGAAGAGGGGGCTGCACACATCAGGGAGGACGGCCTCCCCGGGCCCCACCCCTGGGCACCTCTGGCAGCCCCACCAACCAATGCAGCAGCCTCTGATGGCGCTCAGCTCCCCATCCTGGCCACTGTCACCTTGCTCTCCTTTTGCAAATTCTTATCTTGTCTCCACACAGCTCAGCTCACACTTTGGCTGAGCTTCTATCCCATTCGCTCAGAGCAGGGACTGTCTTTGGAAAGCATCTCCTGATAAGCTTAGGAGTGGCCCCCGATTCTCGGAAACAGACGTGCACCTGCAATGCTTCCTGTGGGCCCCAGGGGCCTGCGGAACACTCAGGAGGGAGGACGCAGACGCACTGCCCCGAGCCCACCACCTGCAGGAGAAGGACGCCCCTCCCGGCATCCGGCGGGCTGGAGCATGCTGGGATCCGGGCCGATATGGGTTGCTGAGGGCTGAGCACAGGGCTGGGGAGGGGGGTCAAGACAGGGGTGTAACATGGCCAGAGGGCTTCCAGAAGGGAAGGCCTGGAAATAACAAGGCACAGAAAGCCCTCCGTTTGAGGGAGGAAATGCCAGCTTCTGCTCAAAGTGGGTACTGCAATTCAGGTGCAGCTGGGCAGCGCTGGAAATGGAGAAGGATCAGGGGCTCTGGACTTCGGAATATTTAATGTTGCTGGATGGAGCCACGTGCCTTAAATGCTGGGATGGGAGGTGCCCCGCGCCCCGTGGGGCAGGAACCTGCTCTGTGCATCCAGCTCCAGGGCCGGATCTGGGGACATTTGTGGCCCAGCTGTCCTGTGCAGCCGTGGGGGAGCCGCCGCTCGTCCCCGCGTCCAGGGAGTGCCCCCGAGCTGTGCATTCCACGGGCCCGTGAGAGCAGGCCCTCGCGTCGCGTGTTCCCGGAACCTACGCCCTGCCTGAGCTTGGTGCTCGTGCGGGCACACGGTGTCCTCTCCACCTGCCCCGGCCAGGGCTGTGGCCTCCGGGGACGCTGCCGCTGGCACGACCGGGCCCCTGCTCCAAGCCTACCCCACCACTCCAGGCTGCCACCCCCGCCAGCCGTCCCCCCACGGCCACAGCAGTGTGGCACAGGGAAGAGAGGCTCCGTCTCCCAGGTTTCCGTTCTCTGCCCCGAACTCCCAGCTGTGAAGACGAGCTCAAAGCCGACACTCAGTTTCCCCTCCACCCTGAGGATTCATGCCGCTGGCGCCCGTGGGCACAGGTGGGGGTGGCCTGGCCCTGGGCTGCCGTGCTGAGCCACCTACGGCTGCCGACGGCTATGATGGGCATGAATCGGGCCCAGGACGTTCCCTCCGGACGTGACTTCCGAGACCTGGCCTCCGCATGGCCGGCCCGCTGGCTTCCTGCAGCCGGGGTCCTGGGGTACCCACATCCTGCAGGGCCACAGCCTGCGTCTGCAGCCCTCGGTGACATGTGCCCACCCCTCACTGTGGCTCATGGCCGGGAGCGCCCCGCGTCCGCAGCACGAACGGACTGTGGACGCCGGTCAGGCTGCACCTGGCCGTGGCCGTGGGACTCTGACCCAGCCCCTCCCAGCAGCCCGGCCTCGGCCAGAGGCCAGCAGCATCCCCAGTGCTGCCCCCACCCCTGACTCAGGACCCACGAGAGAGCCCAACACGCACCCCTGGGCACGGGGACGCCCCGCCGAACTGCTCAGCCGCCCCGGCATCCTCCACACGACAGGCAGCGGGTGCTGGAGGCCTGCCTCCATTCTCCCCTCGCTGCCCGCCCCGCCGGCCTCCAAGCCTCTTTGTTCTCCTCCGAGTGGCCTTCCTTTGTCCCTGGGTGGGGGGAGGGCAGCTGCCCAGCACAGTGGTTCCCTTGGGTCTTCTCGGGGCTGCTTTGGGGACATCGGACTAAGCCACCTCCCTGGACAAGAACAGCCTGGGGGCGGGGTGCGTCCTGTGCTCCCCCAAGGCGCAGTGGAGGGCAGGGAAGGACAGGGTACGGAGTGGGACGTGGTCCTGGTGAGGGCCGAGCCCAGACAGGACGCTCAGGGAAGGACACAGTCGGGAAGCCCCCAGGCATCTCTGCTGGGCCCTCTGCCCTCGAGCTCCCAGCCCCACTGCCCTCCCGCTGGCTAACCAGACTCACGCAGGCCTTCGAGGTCCTGACTTGGACCCGAGGGTCCGGGACTGGGGTCCAGGCCATCTCCCCAGCCCCAGATGAGACTCGGCCCTGGGCAGGGGGGGACATGGCTTCCTGCTGGACGTGGTGGCCCGTCAGCAAACCGCTGCTCAGAGCCTCTGTGGGCCCCACCACCCCACTTTCTAGAAAAGGGCCGGGAAGCAAGTCTCTGGAGTATCAGAGACAGCAGTGGCCACTAACATCGCACACTCGCTGGCCAGGGACACACCGTGGCCCTAATCCTCGCGACAGGGAAACCCAAGCACAGAGCCGCAGAAGCCGGGCCTGGATGCTGGGTCCTGGAGCCCAGAGCTCCCCACCCAGGCCCCGTGGCAGCACAGAAACGACTCGGGTCACCGGCCAGCTTTTCCAGAGTGTCGGAGGCTTGGGCCCAACCCCGAGCAGGGACACAGGGAACTAAGAACACGTTCTTCGGTGTGAGGCTGAAGCCCGTGTCAGAACGTCGGAAAATAGATATTTGGTTTTAACGGGAACAAATGCCCGCGCTAGAGAGGTGGCAGGCCACTGCAGGGACGGATGACGCGGAGAGAGGGGGCCGCGCAGTCTCTGTGCTGTCCGGTGCCCGCCCGGGAGGGCTTCCAGGAGCCGTGGGCAGTTTCCTCTGCTGACATGGCTGGGAAACCCTGCTGCTGCCCCCTGGGTGCCCAGGGCGGCCGCTCGGTCCGCGGAGCAGCCGGGGGCTCGCAGGACCCTGCATGGCACCCGCGGCCAGAGGCTCCCGCAGCCGCGGAGGGAGAGGCTTTGCTCCCCATGGGCCAGACCCACATCAGGCTCTGCGTCTCTGCCTGGAAACGGGAAGGAGACACGGGCCAGTGACGGGCATGCCAGGCCAGGCCCCGAGCCCCCCGAACACCCCTGTGGAAGCCTAGGGCATGAGCCACGTGAGCCCAGGAGGTCGGCCTCGGCCAGCCCTGGTCACCCCGACGGCACAGTGGGCGAGCCATTGCCTGTCATTGCCACCATGCGTGTGCCACAGCGCAGCTCAGGGCGGGCTTCCGACTCGCCGACGGGGCAGGAGGCAGGGACGGCAAGGCTCAGGAAAGGCCACGGCCCGTGGGGGTCGGCTGGGGAAGGGTCACAGGGGCACGAGTGGGCTGCGTCATCTATCCCCAGCGGGGCCCCTGCCTCAGGACGGCCACTAGTGAGGCCCCCGAGCTGCGGCCGTGTGTACAGCGAGGATGCCCGGCTGCGGGAACGTGAGGACCCCTGCCCCTCTCTACGCCGGCTGCCAGAACAGACCACAGTCCCAGACACTGAAAGGCCGGGATCTGGGTGCCGTGCCGGGATCTCCCTCCGGGTACAGACACGGTCTACAGAAACACAGAGATCACCACCCTCCTGTCTCCTTAGATGGGCACAGACCGCACCACGGGGGCCTGCTTCCTGCTGCGTCCCAGGGCCTCACCTACACATACTTGGGGCGTGAACATTTCAACATACCCACGTGCAGGCGTGGGATGCGGGCCACGTGGCCACGGCAGACAATGTCCCGCCATGCACTTGTTCCCACGCCCTCTCTGGGATCCCGCGGGCTGGGAGAGGACGCCCAGAGTGACCCGCAGGCCCCCATCTGTCCAGTCCACATGCACCCATGCGTCTCCTGGACCCCACAGACGCTCGGCCCTCACACGGCACCCCCGCACCTCCCTTTCCACCGGTCTCCATGCGCCGGCTGGGGCCTGGCTCTCCCACCGCCCTGCGCCAGGTCTGCAACGTTCACATCTCCGGGGGACACACGGGAACGCCTCCCGGGTGGCCCGGGGAATAAACAAATACAGGAAACCAAGAGGGACTTCTCCCCCAAGCCAGCGCTACTCCTCACGGCCGCCTGCAAAGCACCTGTGGCGGGACAAGGAGCGGCGAGGCGCGGACGGGCCTGATGCTAGTTAGTAAGTCCACTAGTGAGGACACGTCCCCGTAAGTCAAATCTGCAGCCGGTCGTGGGCTAGAGACACAGAGCGCTGTGACGACGATTACAACACATTATGTCAGCGCCAGAGAGGGACACATCCAAACCCAGATTTAATTTGTTATGTGTAAAACGCTAGACTTTAAGAAACACCTAGGGCAAGCAGCAAATGAGTGTGTGCCGCGGAAAAGCAGATGACGATTTGCGGGCTCCCAGCAAATTGAACATAAGCTCTCATTATAATGCAGCCAAAGCGAGCGAGCCCGTGGTAATGACTACATGGGGATGGTGGGTGCCCGGCCTGGAATGAGAATGAACGGCCCAGCCCGGCTCCCTACCCACCCGGGAGCTCCTGACGCCCGGCTGGCCCCGGGAGCTGCTGCTGACCCTCGGTGTGCGGAAACTGGGGGAACCGGGGGCACGGATGTGGGCACCGCCCTCCCTCATCCCACATCCCTCCATCCCTCCGCCAATGAGCCCCTGACGCCGAGGGCTGCCTCGTCCCCCGCACCTGCTTCCCCCAAACACAGGCCGTGGTCCCAAGGGGAGTGAGCCCCTGGACATGAGTGTGGGCAAAACGTGGGGGGGAAGCTTTAACAGGAGCCCCACAGGGGGCTTCAACGCAGGATGGAGACAGCTCCCTCTGAGCCCCTCTGGAGCCCCTCATGTGCCTCTTTGCTGGTCCCCGAGGTGTTCCCCATGCTCATCCCTGTGGCCTCTCCCAGAGGGAGACCCCCAATCTCCAGGACCTGCTCCAGGAAGGCGCTGGCTATGCTTGGGGCAGCCCCGGAGTATCTGCTGGGAAGAAAGGCCACTCTGAAGGTCACAGGGAGGACTGAGTGGCAAGGCGCATGTCCAGGCCTCCTCCACGGTGAGGCAAGCCTGCGGGAGAGACAGGGGTCGGGGACGGCCCAGGCAGGGCCAGGCTGGGCCCAGGGGAAAGGCGTTCACCAGGAAGACGGTCAGGAGGCCATGGTCCCGCTCTGGTCCCTGCAGGTACCTGGGGTTCAAGTCACGGAGGGGCGTTCCTCAGGGTGCCCACAGATCTCACGGTGGTGACAGCAGAGCAATGGCCGTCCGTGGCACTCGTGTCTCCCCCGTGGCAGCCTTTGGGGGTGGGGGAGTAGAAGATGTTTGGGTTGTTTGCTGAAATCAATCATAACTGGAGTCTGGGGCCCCCCAATTCCTCCAGAGGTGCTCCAGCCTCCGTGAACAGATATAACCATCAACTTCTCAGCCGAGATCCCCAGTGGCTGGGTGCAGCCAGGATTCTGACACCGGGACGTCCCCTGGGTGCCAGGACAGGTCCTCCGGGAGCACGTCCTGAGGCTTCTCACCTGGCCAGCCACGGGATCCAGAGAAGGCCCCAAGGCTGCACCTCCTTGTTGGCACCGTGGGCCCTGGGGATGCTCAGGTTCCTGGGGTCTGGGTGCCCGCTTCTCCTTCTAGACAGCCCCCAACAACGAGGACGGCCCGCTCTGGGCACAAAGCAGGTCGACGACCGATAGCGGAAGACGGAGGCTGAGAACAGCAGCGTGGAAAGTCACCAGTCAGATCCTGTAAAGAGGCCCCTGTAGGTGCACACGGCAGCAGGTCCAGCAGGCGAGAAGCCCGGCCACAGCCACAGGAAGAGGAGGGACAGGTGCTCCCGGGTCCTCGAAGTGCCCCTCGACGCAGTCGGTCCTGGGAGTAGCCACCGACGGACCTCACCCTGTCCAGCTGTCTGCGGGGACAGCCTGACCTCCCCCATGGTCACGGCCTGTCACATCTGCTGGGAGTCGGGATCCCTGCAGTCCCTGTGTCCCCTGCCACCACCAGCCCCTCCAGGATTCCCAGCTTCCCTTGACAGAACAAAGGTGTTCCAACGTGGGCCTTCCTGGGAAGCATGCCCCCCTGGAGGGACACAGATGGCAGAGGCTGATTTAAATAAATCTATTAATTATCCCCAGCTTAGCATGCATGTGTATGTGTGTAAGCCGGAGCTCCTAAATAATGTAATTTCAAAAACCTCAGCATCGACTACATTTAATTACTTCTCCCTGCGGTGTGTGGGATCGAGGCACTGTGATCCCCGCATAGGCCCCCCGAGCCCAGGAGCCTCGTGGGGGCTGCTCCACGGGAGGGGCTGGTGTCTGCTCTCCCCTCCATCTCCAGGAGCGCGGGGGCTGGGAGCATTTCCTGCCGGGGACCCTTGGAGGCCTCTTCTCCTCTGCCCTCCACCTGAGACCCCTCCCAGTCACCCGCAGATTCCCCTCCCACAGGTGGTCCCACAGGCCACCCTCACCAGACTCCCAAGCCACCTCCTCCCCCACCCAGCTCACCTGTGGACCCTGCCCCTGGGAGGTGCAGTGCGCGGTCCCAAGCATGTGGCTGGCGACCAGCCCTACCCATTGTCCCAGGACCCTGGCCTTGGAGGACGCTCCTCCAGGAGCGTGAAGATTTCCAGGCGGGACCCTGGAGCCCCAGCCCCACGTGCTGGAGGCTGATGCCTTGGGGCCACGGAGGGCCCCCACCCCGGCTTCCTCTGCATGACTGACGGGCTTGGACAGGTGGTCCCAGCAAAGTCACCCCCTTCTTGGAAGCCCCTTGATGAAGGGGGCCCCTGTGGCAGGAGGCTCAGACCATGGGGTGCTCCATGCCCCAGGCATTTTCAGGGTTAACTATTTCCTTTTCACCGCGGTCCCCCCTCTTTCTCTCTGTCTCCAGGAAGGGTCGGAACTTCTGCAGACACAGACGCACTTGAACATCCACTGTGTGAAAGGGAAGGGTTCCAGACGAAGGCCACGGCGGGGGGGGGGCACCGCCTAGCTCAGCCCTGGAAGGAGCAGTGCAGGCCCAGCGGCTGAGACAGCGGGAAGGCTGGGGGCCACCGGGGGCCGAGGGGACATGCTCCGAGAGCGCAGAGAAGCATGGACGTTGCCGAGGGGGCCTGGAGCCAGCAATGTCCACGGGAGCACTGAGCCCAGTCGCCGCCATGCCCCGGCCCTGCACTGTCCATCCCCCTCCACCCCTTCCCACCCTGTCCTGCCAGAGACGACAGGCTGCCCGGGGCTCTGCGGCCTGGCGACAGGGCTTCCATCCCCCCCCTCCTGCCCCTGGCGCCTGCTGGCACTACTCCTGTCCTGCTCCCGTCACCTGACCCGCAGCCTCTCGGAACCCCGGCCGCATCTGCCTCACGGCCACCTCGGGACCCTTTTGCCAATGGCGCCATTCCGTTGGGTGCAGATGAGCTGCCATGGGGGAGTCTGGGGACCCTCCCACCCCCCATGGATGAGACACCTAAGCGCAGGGACCTCCACAGAGACTGTCCCGGAAACTGACGTCCAGGGACCGGACAAAACCCAAAACCCACAGTTTTGGGAATTCTTGCACCTGTGGGAGAGGGTTCTAAGTGTGAAAGGGACCTCGGCACCTAGGAATTCTGAAATCATACCCCAGACACCTGGGAAATTATGAAATACTAATAACTCGGAGGTCTAATCTGTTAAAACAATAGCTTTTAATATTCATTTGTCACTCTCCACAAACGGCCATAATAACTTGCTGATTGAGCCGCCGTGACCTTCACCGGGCCTCAGTGGCCCTCATCTGCATTCTCATTAAACGACAGGCTCCCACTCATTCTTTGAAATCTGAAATACTCTCCTTCCCCAAATTTCCAAAGCCTCCCTAAAGAGTAATTAACTCATGTGATTAAAAATGTAATATGTTGGGAACATTTTTTACTTCACGAAGGTACCAGGTTAAAAGTTTCAATATGCACTATATTAATCATAAATCATGTTGATTAAAAAAAACTCACAGAATGAGAAGTAAATGGGGAAGCTTCATTGTCAGTGTTGGATTATGATAATTTCCTCCCTATCCTAATTTTTATTAATGAAAAAAAAATGATGAACTAAAAACCACCAGTCCAACTCCTACACCTTCAGAGCTGGGGCCTGGGGAGTCCTTCTAGAATGTCCTGGAGACACCCCCGGCTCTGGGGTCCACTGGACTCGGGGCTGGGGGCACCAGTGGAAAGCGGGGGCAGGGGTCTGCCCTGTGATATCCACTCTGGGGGTCTTTCCACACCCCCTTCACATTCAGAGCACAGTGGCCCGCATACTCACAGCTGTCCCCACTCCCCGGGGGAGGACCGACAGCCGGACAGGATGTGCCAGCCCGGTGCCCCATTTCCGGCCATGATCAGGGCTCTGAGTTGCCCTCCCAATGAGGAAAGGCCTCGACAGAGAAGGGTACGGCCCCACGTGTCAGGGGCTAACAGGGACTGGCACACAGAAGAGGACCGCATGTCCACTGGGGACAGAGAGTCCAGGGGCGTCGGGCCTGGACTGACGGGACGTGGGATGTGAACTCAGGAGCACTGGAGGAAACTTCCAGAAGGCTCGCTGCACCCTGGAAGACAGCAGAGCCCCCAGGCCGAGGGCGACTTGGGGACAGGGTTGGCGGGCGTGCCACGGAACCCCGAGGGGCACCCACCGCCGCCCTGCCCGCATCACCCACAGCCCTGGGGAGACACGAGTACCCCAGACTGCCTGAAGTCCGTCATCCAAACCTGTCATCAAGGTCCCTTGCCCCTTGCCCCTGTCCCTGAGCACAGTCGAGCCCTGACCCACTTTGGCTGGGGTCGTCCATCCTGATGCCCCAGCCAAGGTCTGGAACCCCCGCTGGCTGCTGGATGTGAGTCACATCACCATGGAAACACATTTAGCTGGGCAGGGACAATGCGGTGGGGGGAGGACGTCCGGGTCTTGCTGGTCCTGGGCCGCTGCCCCCCAGGAGGTCACACTGGGCAGAGACCGGGACTGCACAAGTCCTGCAGATGTGTGGAGAGACCACTCCAGGGGAGGCATGGGAGGCCGGGTCTGAGGGTCAAGAAGAAACCCCAGGGTCACCAGCACAGTGTGGACCCCAGGAGGGCCCGCTGGGAGGCAGAGCAGGCTGGCAGCAGGGGGAACAGGGCCGGGCAGCTCTGCAGGCGGGAGACCTGGGGGGGGGGGGTGCCGTCTGAGGCCTCACCTGCACGGGCGTCTCTAGTGGATCGGATTGAAGCCAGGTGACCCGTCGGGTGTCTCTGCCCCAGCTCGGTCTGCACACAGCGCTGTGCTAGATTCCCTCCCATCCCAGCACAGGCAGGGACCAGGGCACGTCCAGGGAGCACAGGAACCAACATGGCCGTCCAGAGCTGCTCTCGACAGGTGCACAGCGAGGGGTCGAGTGACCCCCATCAGCCATGGGGAGCCCGACAGGGCCTGCAACCGACCATGGGCCCTGTCCGTGGCTCCTTCCCTCAGTAGGAACCCAGGGAAACCCAGCCTCTGCCATCAGACTATTCCTTCTCTTCTGTGGGAGCCCAGGCAGACCCCCTCCAAGCACGACAAATATTTATTTAAGGTTTTTCCAGTTGTCAGTGTGATAAACGGACCCTTGACACAATCAATGAATCAAGTAAGCCGAGTTAATCTGCAGGAGGGCCTCCTGAGGGCAAAGGCCACTCTGCCGGCCCCTCAGACGGCGGGGGGTGGACGGGGGCAGCGGTGGACGGGGAGGCCCCCCATGACACACAGGACTGGGCTCCAGGCTCCAGGGCAAGAACAGGGCAGAGGGACAGGGCCCGAGCAGACGTCTGAGGAAGGCACAGACCCAGGTCACCAGAGTGGAGTAGGGACACGGATGGCCGGCGGGTCGGCACGGCCTCGCCCCACCTGCGACAGAACGGACGGTGCCCCAGGCTGTCCTCGGGCCACCAGAGCTGCGGTCACATGGGGGGCTTATCCCTAAGGACAGGGGAGGTAAGAAGCCTCAGAAGGTAAGAAAGACGGCGACACACGGGCTGCCCCGGGCTTCCATGTGCGCATAAGTACACACGCACCTAAAGACAACATTTTGGGACACACCCCAGCGGGTCTATATTTAGAACTGAACTTTAAGTCAAATACCAGGGAGTTCTGGAACAGAACCCTTGATGGGCTCGTCCCCTCAGCGTGTGCTCAGAAAGCCGGGGAGCCCGTCTCCTGCCCTCACTCTGGGTGGGAGGCATGTGGCCCGTCCTCCCGGAGAGACGTGCTCTGCATCACACTGTCCTTCCACGGAGGATTCCCAGGGCTGCACCCCTGCTTGATCAGACCTCACCCCTGCACCTCGGCTGTGGGAGGCTTGGGTGGTGATGGCCTGGAGGACGCAGGGCACCCCAGATGAGCCGCAGGGGGACGGCAGATCAGCAGTACACGCACACCCGCCTCACCGAGCCCCAAGGCAGGAAGGTCAGCGTGACTCGGCAAATCGTTCTCCAACAGCTGAGCACCTCCTGCTCACTGAGAAGGACCCAGCTGGCTCTGGGCACACGTCGGTCCAGACACACCCCCGTCACTCCAGGGGACGGAGGAGGCCAGGGAAGGTGTTTCCATCAAAGGAGAGCGTCCTGGACTCGGTTCCCCGGGCATGCTGGCTACGCGGTTCCTGAGATGCCCCATCCACACGCGGGACCAACAGTCTGGACGGCCTTGGGCCTGTGAAGACCCGTCACATGGCGGGTCTGCCTGCGGGGCTGGGTCCGCGAATCTGCACTGGGAGTCCCCACCACGGGTCCCTTACGTATAACGCTCTCCGCCTTCCAGCCCTGGACAGCAGGCTGAGGGAGTCCGACCTCAAACACCTCCCTCGCAGCTGGGCAGGAGGAAGGTGCTTCTGCAGGGCTCACATGCTCAAGCCCAGGGACACGGGCTCCGGCCGCACATCGGCAGGCTCCCGGCCAGCACAGGGAGGGTATGCACGGGACCACAGCCACGCTGGCCGCCGCCGCCCTGTGGACGGAAGGGGATGCACCAGGCAGACCCCCAAGCTTCCCGTGACCTTCCCCTCGGCGCGGGATGAGGCCGGATAAGCGGAAGCAGAGCAGGATTCCTCACTGGCTCCCGACGGCCTGGTCCCCCCATCCCAGGACCAGACCCTCCAGCCACTGCCCAGACCTCAGACAGAGTGAGGCGCTGCACTGGCCTTCACAGCGTGCGTCCAGCTTCAAAGGACCCATTCCCAGCCCGCCACTCGCATCCCCTGGAGAACGTCAGTCCGACCCCGTAGGGGACGCCGCGAGGCCAGCGGGTTCCGCACGTCAGTTCTGAGGAAGCCACTCCACGCCCTCCCCCGCCTGGGGGCACGCAGGTACCCTGCCTCTGCACAGCCTGGCCCATCATCCTCGCACTGCACGGGCATGCTGGCCTCCGACCAGTCCCCAGAAGGCAGTTGAGGCCTCTCTGGCCCCATGTCGTTGTCCGCCGGAGCTCACATGCGCCTGGGCTGCACCATCACCTGGGCTCTGACAACTGGGCCTGGAAAGTAGGCAGTCAGCGCTCTGGGGCTCCCGGATCGGAGATGGAGGATCCCATCCGCTGTTCGTGGACAACGGGCAGGGCTGCGTGCATGGAGGGCACGGAGATGTAGAGCAGGGGCCCCTCGACTGGCAGTGTGCCCAGCGGGCATGTGCTCGGCGCTGGGACCAGAGTGCCGGCCTCTGAAACCCACAGAGGCCGTGTTCAGGTTATTGAGCCTTCAGCGACTCAGTTCCTCCTTGGGAGGAGGGGGCCTTGCTGATAGCTCACGGGGCTGCAGCAATGAGTAACCCGTGTCAGCCGCTGGGACCGGTGAGGGCACGTGGCCAGCCGTCGGGAAGTGCCAACACGGAGAACCTGCATTGTTCAGGGTGTGAGGCCCCCGGGAGCCGGCGGGCCCCGTGAATCCGTGATTCAGTCCTTACGCCCGGGGGCTGCTGTCCCCAGCATGGGCGGGGACTCTGGCTCCGTCCACAGCCCCACGCCTCACGGGTCGGGAAGCCGGCCATGGGTCCCACCCCGATGCAGCCAGCCCCAAAGCTGCCCCCGGCCTGGCCTGGGCCTGCCGCGCCCCTCCCCGGGAACACGCCATCCGGGGTGCTCCTGTCCCAAAGACTGGACTGGGCAGCAGCCCCTCAGTGACATCGGTGCTGCTGAGCTCCTGGAGCCTGCTACTGCCTCGGAAGCCTCTGTCCCCGTCTCCAAATGCCACCGCATGAATTCAATGAATAATATTTAAATTCCAATGAGGGCCCCATTCTGAAATGCGGGCATTTGCTTCAGCAAAGTTCAGGATTAGCATGGATCTGAACGACTGGTCTACCGCCAGCTCTACATCGGCCACCTCCGGCAAGGTGAGGCGGTAGGCGTGGGGGCGGCCCTCGGACGGCCCATGGATGGCCCACGGATGGCCCTCAGATGGCCCACGGACGGCCCACGGTACAGACACGCCGCTGTGCTGAGCGAGCGCGGGCCACTCGGCCGCTCCTCCTGGGCGACTGGGGACTGGGAAGAACGGGGGCAGAGGACCGGGGTGAGGATCCCGCGTTGGGTGAACGCCCGCTTCCGAGCGAGGAGAGGGTGCTGTGGGTTTACCCTTCATATTGCTAGTTCAGAGACAATCACGGCGAGGCGGGCGGTGTCGTCTCATGCCAGCACATTCGTGATTTTGGTCTGAGAAATCTTCTTTAGGACAATCTGATTTCTGTAAACAGTTTCTCTTTGGCTAAAAACTTGGGCGGAGGTGCGATGGCGTAGCCTATCGTCTCATTCCCAGAAAGACAATGAATTCAGGCAACTACTGACTTCTGTCCTGGTTCGAGCAGGCATGTGTTAAGCCCCTGCTGTATGACACGTGACACTGGGCGCTGGGAGGGTGGGCCGCCCAGGAAACACCCTCTCCCCTTGCCTGCGGGCTTGGCCGGGCAGCCTGCTTTAGCCCGCAGATTTGGAGACTCCCAGGGGCAGGAAGTGACCATGAGCTTGGCATGTGCTTCTGAGGTTGGGCCCCCCGAGCTTCACGTGCAGAGCAGCCCTGAACCCCAGGCTCGGCCCAGATGAGCCAAACCCCAGGGTGTCCGCGGCCTTGACCTGCAGCCCAGGACTGGTCTGCCTGCCCCGCCATCACGGGCCCACAGACATGAGCGCTGTCCTCACCGTCGGGTTTCCCTCTTGCGCCACCGCAGGGTGGCGGCCATGCTGACCACGACAGGCCTCAGCTTCCCGCGTGGACCGGCTGGGGAGGCGGGCTCTCATCGCCACTGGCAGCAGACAGACGCGTGGGGGAGCTCTCGGGAATTCGGTGGGCCGAGTCACCTCTGGAAACGCGGCGCAATCTCCAGCTTCTCCCCCTTACATTCAGGGAGAAGGAGCACCCTCGCCAGGGACACCCCCAGCAGGGATCGGGAGCCCTGGGCTCCGGGAAACCCCCAGGGGCAGGCTCCCCACCTCACCGTGCCAGGGTCGCCTCCGCTTTGGAGCCACAACACCACCGGCCACGGCCCCCGCCCCGGGGGCTTCAGGGTCCCGGGATGTCAGAGGCTCAGAGAAAGCAGGGTACGTGGCATGAGCACATGTGGGGCAGAAGGCGCGAGGCTCGGGCTCCAGATGAGGACGGCCCTCCCTGGCTGGGACTCCAGCACTGCTGGGCCATCAAACGCCAGGCAACGGGGTAACATCAACTTCTCCGTGTTGCCTGCATGTGAAACGGGCTGGGTATGTGATCATTCGGAGCCACGGAGTCCAGTGTGCGTACACACCAGACCCCAGGAAAGGGGGGGGGAAAACGGGCCCTGCTGGGAGTGCCTGATTCAGGAGCTCTGGGAGGGGTCGGAGGCGCTCCCAGGCAGGGCAACTGCAGTCCTGAGACCCTCCTCCCCCGAGACCCCCAGCTCGGCGGGGCAGAGCAGCTCCGAGGACACGGTACCTGCCGAATGGCAGCAGGACCGGGCCAGCACGCAACCCCGAGGCTCTGACAGAGAGCCCCTGTCCCCTCTGCTGATACTGGTGCTCGATTCTAGTTGTCCTGCCCGCCCGAATCCTGGCCACACGACCGGCCACGGCCAAGGGCCCTCTGCCTCTCCCCAGCACCCGGCGCGAACCTCACAGGCTGAGACGTTAGCCCCAGGGAGGGGTGGACCGTGGGGGACCCCAGCCTTCCCCGTGGACAGCTCAGGGGCGCCCTCCATCCCACGCACTGAGGGGCCCATGCTTCCCTCCTGGCAGAAGAAGATGCCCCAAACGCTCACCACCCCGAGCACGGGGTGCACGGGGCTCCGGCCGGCGGGACCCTCCTGTAAGCGACGCGGCTGGAGGCCCGCGCTGCCTTCCCGTTGAAGACAGAGATCCCATCAGACGTTCTGATCATTTCTATTTCTGTTTCCACGCTTCGATTTTGGCAGCACTCGGGAGCTTGGGGGGGAAGGAAACACATTTTTCTCTACCACTTTTAATCTTCTTTTATTTATCAAACTTAGCTCCTCTTTTGGTGGATTAAAACAGACTTGGATAGAGTCTGGAAAAACAAACTCTTTTAAAACAAGACAAAGATTGAGTCGCACCAACTGGCTGTTTTCAATCCTCATCAAACGGGGTGAAGGTGGCTGGTGAGTGGGAGCGGCCAGCTGCCCCTTCTCGCACGGGTGGCCCGGCGTCCCGGGAGCCAGCGGAGTGCGACCCAGGTTCTCCGCACACCACCATGACCGGGGACGGGGTGCCCACCACGAGGTGAGAAGCTGCTCCAAGAGCATGGGGGTTGGGGGGGGCTTTCCCTGTGGACGACGCCATTGCAGGCGAGCTGCCGAAGACGCCTCCGGGGCCGGCTGCATGAGTCCTCCTCCAGGCTGCCTGCCAGGGCTGCACTGACTGAGATGGGGAAGCCCTGGCCAGGACCTCTGCTGCCCCCACACTGGCCTGGCTGCCTTGGGCAGGCCCTGCCTGAGGCCCACAGAACCCGGAGTCACCCCGGCCCCAAGCCAGCACATGACGCAAGGAATTCACTCACTCATTCACTCATTGCCTTAATCCTTCACTCAGCAGACATTGAGGGCGTGCGTCTCCCAGACTCTGGGGCCGACCCTGCTGCCACTAACAGGGTGGGCCATGGGGACGGGGGCCCACCAGCCCAGACGGCCGTCCATGGGGCTCGGAGCATGCACAGCATGCGCTCCCCTCCTCTGTGGGCTCTGGGGGCCCCCGGCCTACAGTGGACCTGCTGCGCACCTGCTCAGGGCCGGGTCCTGAGTCAGTCCTGGAGTCTGCGCCATCTCTCTGGGAGACTCAGAGCCCTGGGCAGCGCGACAGCCCTTCGGCCCCTCCTCCTACCCCTCACCAGCGCGGGACCCTCAGTGATGCCCCCGTCTCCAGTCAGTGAGCACCTACTACGTGCCAGGCTGTCAGCGGGGCCCGGGGAACACGGCGACCCGGGTTTGCTGCCGTCTTGGGGGTCCCATTTCAGCCAAAGCGCCAACCACTCCGGTTATGGTAAAGTATAGTGAGTGCGTTAGGAGCCAGGGGCTACCGGGACATTCGCACAAAGGGCGCAGGTGGTGGTCAGAAAAGCTGGCCCCAAGAGTTTTGGAACCACGTGGCATTAGGCCAAGTGGTGGCCTTGGCCGTGGCTAGGAGGGTGGCCCTCAGAGAGCTGATGGAAGGGCACTGGGGAAGGTGGGGAGAGAGAACGGTATGTTCTAAAAACCTGTCTTCAAGATCTGAAAACTGGCTTCAACCTAAACATTAGGGACTGATTGTGGAGGTGAGGACTCTTCTAGCAGCTGAAGGACTGGGGCCTGGCCTGGCTGCGGCTCCCACCCACACGGAAGGTGCTCCCGTCCCAGCAGCATGCCCGGCCTCCTCCAGGATGCTCCCCAGGGTGCTCGCGACGCCCCAGACCACACCGTCCCCGACTGCCGTAAAAGCAGACATGCAGAAGCTCGACCAGCCGCTCTCCCCAAGGCCCAGACCGGGGATGGTGACAGAGACCCTCGGGCCTTCCCCTGCCCTCGCAGGGATGAAGGAAACCCTCAAAGCTGATGCTGGTGAGGGCATCGGGGACAGAGATGCAGCCCCCAGAGCCCAGCCGGCACCTGCTCCCCTTGCAGCCGGGAGGAGGCCTGCGGTGTCGGCCCATATTCCGCTGCGTCCTCACCCCTCCTGGCGCTTAAGCCCCAACTAGCATTCTGTGCAGAGGTCCTCACGCCTCCGGCGAGAGCTGCCTCGACACACGTCAGCACCACTGAGGACCAGCCTCACTGTGAGGGCGACCACTGGAACTGCCCTACCCCCCACCAGCCGCCCCCGGGGGCCACGGTGCTGATGAGGCCCAGGACGCCCTCTGCCTGCGGGGGGGCTGCTCCCGTCAGGTGAAGTGTGGAGGGAACCCTCAGGTCGGGGCTGGAGTCGGGGGGCCTCAAGGGCCTCCTGCAGGAGAAGCCCACTCCAGCTCCCACCGCCCCCCCCAGAGGCCCGGGCCACCCCGCCAGCGCGAGTGCGGCTCAGACCTGAGGGTCGCCAGAGCCCGGTCTGCAGTCCCACTGAGTCCCAGGCATCTGGGTGCGGCTGGGCCGGCCTGGCCACCGCTAACCCACACCCACGGCGTAGGTCACCTCTGCTGCCCACAAGCAGCCCCGGAGTGGAGCCCGGAGCCGGTGTCAGGTCTCTGCAGGCTGTAGAAACCCCCCGTTCCGGCCACCGGTTCTGCAGGAGTCCCAGTGGGGGCAATTCCAGCCCCAGGTGGAGAGGAGGGCTCCGCCCTGGCTCAGGGGCTGACCCCCCGCAGGACACACCTGTCGGAGGGAAGCCAGCCCCACCGGCCCGGATGCCAGCTGGTCCAGCATCCCACCTCTGGATGGGATCTCAGGGAATCCCTGCCTGGCCGGGCTCTGGGCCCCAGGCTGACCCGCAGGCGGCCCCAGCCCAGTCTTCCTGTCCGCGACAGCAGCTCTGTCTTCTCTCCAGACTGTGCTCAGCCGCCGGGCAGCTTCTGACCCAGCCCCAGTGGAGGGAGGCCCGGCCCAGGCCTGCTCGTGGGAAGGCGATCTCGGGACGTGACCCCCCACCCGCCCTCTCGGGTGACATTTCCTCCAGAGTGGCCAGAAAGGTCACCTCCCCTCCACTCGGCTCGCTCCATAGCCATGATTACGTTTTATGATCCTTTTATGAAGATTTTTGTCTTTAGGTTCCACAAATGTTATTGCAAAAAATGACTCGGGTCAGGCCTCCCGCCCAAGGGGGGTGATTCTCCAGACCGATGGGTGTTTAGCAAGGCGAGCGAACGCCGTTCCAAGTCCTTACTCCAGGACAACAACAGAGGTTAACGCTGAGTGGACCGGACCCCTCCGGCTTCCCTGGAAACACTCCGTGGGCATGGGACGGGGCTGGGAGGGGGTGAGGGGCCGGCAGGACAGGCACAGATGCGCCTCCCTACCCGCCTCCCCTGGGAACTGCAGGGCCGTCCGTGGGACCCTCGAAACTCGCCGTGGGAGGTCAGCGTGCAGCAGTCTCCCCAGCCCCTCCTGGGGGTGCCCTCCACAGGGCCCCAGCGCACCCGCCTGCCCCGAGGCCCCACGTGGGGCTCTGCGCCTGCTCCCCTCCCACCGCGTGGCTGCAGGACGTGGGCAGAGCACTGGCCCTCCATCTGGGCCTTGCACACACGCCTGGCAGGCTCAACGGAAGCCTGGGAACATTTGCATGGTGCTCGTGGGCGGGCACGCTCCTCTCCTGGGGACAGAGGAAGGGTATTCCCAACCTCTCTGGTGCGAGGCCAGTGTCCCCAGCTCGGCCCTCCTGGAAATGGGGCCACGGCTGGCTGCTGCTGACCGCTGTCCTCCCATTCGGGCCAGAGCCAGGGCAGACCCGCCTGGACCACCACTCAGTTCCACCCCTGAAGCCAGCTTCCCACCCACGCCCTGGGAAGGGCCTGCTCCCCCGGTCCATGTCTGGGGGGCACCCCACACTCCTGAGATGGGACAGTGGACGCAAGCTCCACCCCCCTCACACCGGGTTTATATTCGCCAGAATGGTGGCCGAGCTTTGTTTGAAATAATTTCTGCTACCTTTCACCAAATGCATGCCTGTCCCATGCCAGGTGTTTTTCCTAATATTTATTCATTTATTTAAAAGAGAGAGCATGACTACAGGTAGGGGAAGAGGCAGAAGAAGAGGGAAAGAAAGAAGAGAGAAAATCTCAAGCAGACTCTGAGCACAGAGCCTGACAGGAGGCTCAGTCCCGTGACCCCAAGATCATGATCTGAGCAGAAATCAGGAGTTGGGACACTTAACTGACTGTGGCCCCCCCGGCGCCCCCCTGCCCCCGTGCTAAGTATTTGCATCACATCCCCCAACGACCTGGAAAAGGTGCCACTAGATGGGGACACAGGGACAAAGAGGTCAACCTGTCTCTTCGAGGTTGGATTTGTCCCCTGCAAAGGGATGTTCAAGTCCCAACCCTCAGAAACCTCAGGTTTGGAAATGGGGTTGCTGCAGGTGTAATAAGTAGAGAGGGGGTCCTCCTGGAGGGCGTGGGCTCTGATCCCACCAGGGACGCTGTGTCCCCTCCAAAGAGGAAGGGGACAGAGAACTCGCCATGAAGCCGGAGCAGAGGGGGGAGGGCATGGCCACATGGCCAGGCACGCTGCCCAAAGCCTCCGAGCTGATTCTTCCTCAGAAAGAAGCTCCCTGCCCCTCAGGGCTCTGGACTCCAGAATGAGAGACGACACATGTCTTCAGTATGAAGCTACCCGGTTGGTGATGCTTTGCTGGGGGGGCCCAGGGAACCTGTGGTGTGTCCCCGGGCACACGGCTGAGGCAGGTCTCATGTGGGGGTCCCACTGCAGCCCACAAACGGAACACAGAGCCTTCCTGGCCCATGTGGGTCACCAGGCCACCCTGAGACACAGACAGAGGTGCCTAAGCCCAGAGCCCAGCAGCAGGCCCTACGTTGGCTGGGAGCAGTCCTCAAGGGGAGGGCTTGAGCCCACAGCCGTGCACAGAGCAAGCCGAGCCCTCAGCACTCAGCACCAGGCCGAACTCCCCCGGCTGCATCCTCCAGCCTGCCGACCAGGAAGATGTTGCCTGCACACAGCCCTATATGGACAAGGAAACATGATAGCATGACCCAGAGAACCTGCCCGACACTTCGCCAGAGCTGAGGGCAGCCCGGAATACAGCTCTGAGATCAAACCTGGAATCCGGGAGCCAGTCCTGGAGCCCCCGCCAGAAAGACAAGGATCTTCCGCAAACCTGGGAATCCCTGCACACAGCCCAGGAACATGAGCTTTGCAAAGGCTCTCTGGTTCCGGAGCACACCCCAGGAGGCAGGGGTCAGTGAGAGCCTGGGCCCCCGTGTGCACGGCTAGGAGGCACAGGCAGGGGGGTCCTGGGTCCCCGTGAGATCCTGGGTCTCCATATGCACGCCGGGGGGCAGGGGGCATTTAGGTCCTGGGTCCCCATGTACATGGCCAGGAGGCACAGGCAGTGGGGTCCTGGGTCCCCATGAGCCTGTCTGGGAGCACGGGGCCATGGGAAGGGCCACAGTGGGGCCTCTGACACACAGGGTCTGGGAGTGGGAACTGCCTCCTGGCCGGTGGCCTTCGGCACATCCCTAAACCATTTCCCTGTTTTCCGGTGTGACCCTTCCCAGAGTCCTCGCACACACGAGCTACACACCCACACATAAATCCCGTCAGGCCTGACCCTACGTAGTCAGGTTTTAGTAAACGGCTGCTTTTATCATGGGCAATGAAAAATAGTCCAAGAGGTAAACACAGAACAAGCCCGTCGTGCCGAACCCCAAAGATCTTCCTCTGAGCCTCAGAAGCTGAAAAGAGGCTGCGTGTTTCACAGTACATTAGCGACTAAATTCTAAATAATATCATTTTGTAAAGAAGGCATAATTGGCAAATTATGAGATTATTTTAGCACAGTAACTTGAAAAAGAAGAGAAAGAGGGGAACCAAGGCTTAGATCCGTGAAAAGAACAAAGGTTGTGTTGAAGGGACAAAGGCAAGCCCGGAGGAGGAGGCGACCTTGGAGGTCAGCGGTGGGCACGCTCCAGCAGACGCCGGAACCTGGGAACACAGAAGCCGGCAGGCCTGGCCACCTTCTCAAGAGGCGTGGCGCACCCCGGACAAGTGGTCTTTCAGAGGGGCTCTGTTGGGGGTCTGGCAGCATTTGCCCCGCAGCCCTGCGCGATGTGCACGACGCCTCCTCTCGGGGGCCCTCACCTCCGGGCAGCTGGTTCAGCCCCACTAGCTCTGGCCCATCGGTACTTTCCGCTTCTCCCCAGGGGCAGATCGAGGGGCAAGAGTGGAATTTGACCCACGCTGGTCCCTCCTGGACGTACCCCCCTCTGCCGCCCCGAAGGCGGGGGCCAAGTCAGTGCCCCTGCTGGGGGAGGAGGGCCCAGGCCCGGGTGCAGCTGGCTGGCTCAGTGGGATGCCAGGAGAGCCAGCCCAAGAGGCGCGAGGGCCCCAGCAGACCCTGGGCCCAGACGCTCATCCCCAGTGGCCCCGCTGGGCATCGCAGCTGCTCTGACTGCCCGGGGGATAGCACCGCCACCATATACCCTGACACCCCCCACCCGGTCCCGGTCACACTCCCGACCCTCCCCCCATGACCCCCAGCACCCACGAGAGCCTCGGATGCCTCACTCAGGCTGCATCTTCCTTCTGCTTCCTCTGCCTTCCGGAGGCTTCTGTCGCACACGGCATTGGATCAAACGCTCTTTCCCTCACAGCCCAGGATAGCACCCCTGCACCTCTGCCCCCCAACTCTGCCCTGTGAAAAGCCTGCTCAGGACTGCTGCAGATTTGGGGATGAGCTCGTCTGGCTTCCCGCTACCCTGCAGGAGGCTGCCATGTCACTGCTGGTAGCGACCCCCGCCTGCGACCCCCTGCGGATAGCGAGCTCCCCATCACAAGGACCAGCTGCCAGGAGTACCTGCTGCATCCCTGTGCATTCGCTCACGGCTCCTCCCTTCCCCGGGGCAGGGCCCCTGACCTGGGCCGTGCGGGCTGCAGGTGTGGGCGTCAGGGCTCCAAGAAGCGCAGGCGTAGACACAACCCCGGCCCATCTCATCGCCTACACGATGGCGCGAAAGGTCCCCGGAAGCCTCGGCGGCCTCGAGCTCCTTCACGCACTGTCCCTACCCCACCCCTTACCGCCACCTAACACAGCCTTCCCCCACGTGTACCGTGCCCGCTGGAAACACTCACACACCACACGGATGGTGGCGAAGGGAGAGCCGCGTCGGCAGACTCCACTGTCTCAAGGCAACTTTTGGAAAAGTCAACCTAGTGATTCTCTTTGTTGTAGACCAGGTGCCCAAAGGGAAATCAAACAGCTTTTCCTGCCCGGGAAAACCATCAGGGCCCCTGCAGAGTGACGGCATCCCACGGGGGCTGGGCCACGCGCCCGAGACACAGGAGCCCGTGTTCTATTACAGCACCTTCGCTGCCTCTGATTATCCGGCAAATGAACCAATTTGGGGGCCCACCAGGGTCTGTCTGGCCGCCTCTCTGGGGTGCTGGCTCAGCCGGCCTTGTCTTTACCTCCGTAGAGGTGGAGAAATGTCATTACTGACCGAGAAAGTGAGGTCTGAACGTGGCAATGACTCAGGAGGCCGGCGGAAGGCCCCGAGGTACCGCATGCGGGGAACCCGGCGTGGCCCCGTCTGAGCCGGAAGGCGCGGCGCTGCTCCGAGCCCGAGGTCTGCAAACTTCGGTGCACTGGCATAGATCGGTTAGCCAAGATGACCGCGTGTCCCTCTGTGCGTGTACTCACGCCGAAGCGCACACGTGCACTCGCACCTCCTGAAACACACCGCAACGGGACACAAAGGAGGAGGAGTGGCACAGGGCAGACCTCCGGTTCTTCCGTGGACCTGGGCGGGGTGTCTCCGTGGACGCCGCCTACAGTCGTACCGTGCAGGGCCCCGTGGGGACATCGGGATGCCAGGACACTGCCTTTGGCCATGGGACCACAAGCGGGCGTGACCCACACAGGAGAAAGTGCCGGACGTCACTGGTGAAGAAAGCAGGAAGCCCCACGAAGACCTGAGCCCCTTGTTCTGGGCACATGAGGAGCTGAGAGCTGTCTGGAGCTCACGAGACCCTGTGAAATCACCTTGACGCCCAGCTGCCATGATTCAGAGGCCACGCTGGCTCAGGGCCACACCACCAGAACGTGGCTGGGCCAGCATGCGAACCCCAGCTCCTTGCCCCATCCCACGCAGTGCCTCTTAGCATGCACAGTGGGCTGTCTGGGCTCCGGCATGGCCATCCCGGCAAGACCCACAGTCGTGAAGAGTGGATGGAGGGGGGACACCACCCGAGACCCCCCTTCTCCCCCACGATGTTCCCTCCTGGAAAACACTGAGGACAGTGTGCCAGGGACAGAGCAGGGAGGGTGCCCTCAGGTCTCCGGGGACCAGCGATGTGGCTGACGGAGCACACGGAAGGCACGGGGGCCACAGAACGTCCCATTCCCTCCAGTGTCACTGCCCAGCCTCGCCCAGGTCAGCGGGGGCCTCCCCGCAGTCCCCAAGCATGGCCAGCTCCAAGCCCCTCCAGGACAGGCCCTCTACTCCAGGAGGTCCCAACGGCCCAGGTCCCCAACTTGCCCTGAGAAACTGGGCCAAGCCAGGCCCCACTGGCCGCCTCCCCTCTCTAGCCAGCCTCGCCGCCCCCCACAGCCTGGCTACATGCCCAACACAGGTGAGCCCAGTTACGGGAGCTCCACTGTGCAGCACCAGGGACAGCACCGCCCAAGGACCGCCGGCTCTTCCTCTCCATTCTGCACAAAGCCTGGGTGGCCAGCGCTGGCCGGAGCCGGGCGGGAGGGCGTGCGATCCGTGCCGATTACCTGACACGTGCATGTGCGTGTGCGGAGGACAGGCTTCTGCGAGTCGCACGCACAGCAGCACTGCGTCTTCCCGGAGGCCCTGTCCCCCCTCCAGGCGTCACCCCCACACAGAGCCAGAGTCCCCATCCACCGGGAAGCTAGGCAGGGGACGGAAGGCAGAGGGCGCAGGTGGCACCGCCACGGCTGGGGGACGGAGTGGCCAGGGGCTGGCCTCTGGCGAGTGAGAGCGGGAGGCAGCGGAGGGTGCAGGTGCCCGCCTACGCCCGGCGGCCAGCCCCCTAGCCCATCCCCAAGGGGCTCACCACTGCCACCGAGCCCACGAGCCCCTCACCCTGCCTCTCCGGGCCACACACTGCCTAGAGTTGGGCCTGGGCCACGTCCTCCGTGCCGGGCCGCCGGGCACCCTGTCAGCCCTCTGCTCCGAGTGAATGCGGACCCACCTTGTCACCTGACCGCCGCGGTCAGCAGATCTGGGCCCTTCCCTGACCCCACGGCCCCCAAGAGGCTGCACATGGTCTGTACCTCCTCCAGCCTCCACTGAACACAGGAAGGAGGGGACGTTTGGCCAGGGGAGTGGAGGGTCCCACAGTCCCCACATGTACTGACCACGGCCCCCGCCCACCTGCACCTTACTCCCCCCGACATGCCTCCGGGCCTCTCTTCTCCCATCCACCCAGAAGCAGACCACGCAGGCTCACCTCTGCATGAGCTCCAGGCAGACCGGGGAGGAAGACCTGGCTTCCCACCTGTGCCCCAGGCCCTGACACAGGAGGGCCACTGGCCTGCCAGGGCTGTGCTCCTCCTTGGGGTGCTGCCCGGCGCCCACGCACACGGCTCCATCCTCTACGGTAGCACACGGGTGCTCAGGTCACACACCCTGCTCGGCCAATCTTCTCAGCACATTTCTAGGCTGGCTTGTGGCACCACCCCTCCCTGGCACCTGGGAAGACACTGGAGCCTCTGCCCTGGCCGGGCAGCTCCGAGTGTGGGCAGAACCTGGGGCCGGCTCCGGGAGGCTGTCTTCTCCAGGCGGCGGCGGCGGACGCACTCCCCAGGGACGCTGGTTCCGTGTACGAATGAAGGACGGGTCCGTGCCCCTGGCATGCCTACGGGGCGATCCCACAGGAGAGCAGCCCTCACCCTCCTCAGCGATGTGCTCCTGACGTCGGCTTGCCCCCAGCCCAAGGGGTCTGCTCCTACCTTGTGTATGCTTCTGTCCACTATTCCCTCACCCCCGGACGGGCCTGGGATGCTGCCTCATGCTCCTGCCTGGGGGACAGGGGATAGCACAGGGACCAGAGCCCCCAGCAGCCCGTGTGAAGCTAGGCCCGGAGCAACGCTGGCTAGAGGGTCACGGCCAGAGTGGAACCCACTTGGATGAGGCCAGGCCCCTGGGATGGGGCATCTGTGACCACTAGCCAGTGGCTTTACTGTCTGCCACCTCCGTCCCCTAAGGGCTGAGGGCGACCCTGCTTCCCCAGAACTCTGAAGCAGCCACTTACACTAAAAATGTAATTGCTGATAGACCCGACATTCATTATTTAAATCCCTAACAGCAAATCCCAAAGAGTCCTGGAAGCATGGTCGATGTTGGGGGGCACGTGAGCAGCTGTGGGACTGAGGGTAAGGGGCTGCTCTCTTGAGTGGAGACGTCACCTGCTTCTGGGATGGCGCTTCCCCAGAGTCTGGGTGACGCGGGACCCTCGCAGGGGCGGGCAGGAGCGCCCACGGCCCGGGCGGGGGGCAACGCCACGGCCATCGTCACGGGGATCCTGTCATCTGCACGTGCTGGGTCACCTCCCTGCTGGGGGTCGGGCTGGGATGCAGCGGGTCTGGACATCACAGATGACAGCAGGCCCCACGCCTCAGGCACTCGTCAGAAGGGAGTCAGGAGCTGCTGAAGGCAGGCCCCGAGCGGAAAGGGGAGGCCAGGGGCCAGCCGGGGGCCTCTGGGTTTCCTGCCCGACCCAGGAGCAGAGGAAAGAGGCAGATGACCCCTGTCAGCCCTGGGGCCGACTCTGGGCCTCAGTTACTCGCTGTCCATCAGCAGCGGCTTGGAAGAGATGATCTCAAGGTCCCTGGGCAGGGCTTCTCGGAGGAGCGGAGATGGGGAATGGTCCCAGGAGAGTGGACCCGTGGGGTCCAAGCTCTCGTGTCCGGGGCTTGGACTGGGAATGTTTGCTTGGCCTGTGTCCTCTAGGGGAGACACCCGAGGGCAGGGAACACAAAGGCTCCAGGGTGTCCATTTGTCAGACGTCCTGCCTGGTCATCAGGGGGGGAGGGGGCAGGGAACCCACGCGGTAGACATGGGAAACTCGCTAAACTCCTCCTGCTGCAAAAATGCAGATGTGGCCCCACCCCCTCTGTTGCCATGGTGACCGAGCTGGCTGAGGGGTCAGCTGCAGAAGGAGCCAGGGCTCCTGGGTGTTGAACATCCCCTCGGGGCCTGGGAGGAGAAGCCGGCCCCTAGCTGTCCTGGACACCCACCCCGAAGCCCCTGGAGATGGGACGACTCCCATGTCACCCAGGGTCGCCACTGCCTCCAGGAGCATGCGTGCCTCGCCCGCGGGGAGCCTGATGCCCAGCCTGCCTCGTGCCCTGCCCTCACACCCACCCCATCGCCCCACTCGGCCACGGACTCGGGTCGAAGACCCCCCACTCCTGCCTTCCCCTTCCCACGGGCCTCAGACACGCTGGAGTCAGGGAGTGCTCTTACAGATAAAAGGGTCTAACAGGTCTGCTCACTGCCCCGACCCCGCAGGCAGCGGACGGCAGCCTCAGTGCTCCCGGCCCCTCGGGGGGCAGCCGGTGCTCCCAGCACGCTCCCTCCAGGGTGGTGAGGAACCTCTCCCCCCCCCCCACGGGTGTCCGCTGGCCCGGGGGAGCCACTGTGCCGGCTGAGGACCCCCTGTCCCTGGGAGGGCAGGAGCTTTCCCAGTCGGGCGTGTGTGGCGCCCCCTCCACTGCCCTGTGCGCTGCAGCTGCCCCGGCCGGAGCGTGGGTGCTGCGGGAGGCCGGGAGATCCGGGCCCGCGGCAAGGGCATGATGTAGGAGCTCAGTCAGAGGGGCGCGGGCAGTGCCAGGGGCCGCGGGAGACCTCAGAGAAGCCGCCTTCGTGGGGGCCCTTCGTCCATGCTGGGGCCGGACTCGGGCTCTGCAGAGCTGATGTGGAGAAGCAGCCCTGTCCTCCACGTGCCCTCCCTCGGAGGCTGGCACACCAGTGACCGCAGCCACCGGGCCTGAAGGGCAGGGCTGAAGGCGACCAGCCAGGACGTGACAGGGAAGGGGTGCAGGTGGAGGGACGGAGCTCCGACAGAGGCCGGGAGCCTGCGCCTAGTCACAGCCACTAACCTGGGCAGCCTCCTCCACACTCATCCTCACACATGCACGTGTGTGCACTCACGCGGGCACACTCACACACACGCGCACTCACACTCACACAGCTGCACACTCACACACGTGCACACTCATACATGCACTCACACACAGCTGCACACTCACACACGTGCACACTCACACATGTACACCCACACATAGCCGCACTCACACATGCACACATGTCCACACTCACACGTGCACACACGTCCACACTCACACGTGCACACACGTCCACACTCACACGTGCACACTCACACCTGTACACTTACACATGTCCACACTCATGCACACGCACACTTACACACTCACACAGGCCCACCACACACATGCACACACACGGTCACTCACCCTCACATGCATGCCGTGTGTGCACTCACAATTAAGCGCATGGGTGCACACTCAGACCTGCATGCAGAATGCCCTCAAACACACGCGCACACTCACACGATGCCCGTGCAAGCGGGCACACACTGCTCGCAGCTCCCCTGCCCCGGGTTCTCCAGAATCACAAGTGGACCGGCGTGTGCAGGGGTGGGGCCACCCGAGAGGGCGCATCTGAGGCTCCGTGGAAACAAGAGCCCCGCCCCACGACAGGGAAGCCCGCTTTCCCCAGTGGGCCTCCTACCCGCCCCTATAGCCCGCGTCCCCACAGGGCCGGGAGCCCCAGAGAGCCGCCCAGGCCAGAGGAAACAGCGCCCCGGAGTGACTGCCCAGCCAGAGCCCGGCCGTGCGTGCAGCGGCACCGGGGGCCCCGTCTCTGTGCAGTTCAGCTGCAAGGGCAGCGTGGGAGGGCTGGGCTCCCCCTCCACGGGCGACCCCCGTCCTGGTGGGCACCTCGAGGAGGATGGGTGCCACCCTGCAGGGCTCTGGTGCAGGGTTGCCGGGTGAGGAGGGAACATGTCCGCTGGGCCCGACTTGAGGTGGGCCCTCCCATGTGGGGACGCCAGGATTTGGGGGTGGCTGGAGTGGAAACTTCCAGGTGAGGCATGGGGAGGGGGCTGAGCCCCTTCTGGGGAGTCTGCATCTCTCAACTATTGCACGATGCGCGTTCCCTCCTCTGCGCAGACAGAATTACTGGAAGGTACGTCCTCACTCAGCACCCGGGCGCCTCTCTGGGTAACCTCAGGCCCCAAGCTGGGGCTGCCTTCCCAGGCTCCCCTGGGCCCGGCCAGCAGGAGGTCGGGGCTCTCTGCTGCTCATCTTGGGCATGCTTTGGGGGAGGGTGGGGGCCCCCCAGACGCCCCCTATGCCTGTGCCCCTCTTCTCTCCACCACACTCTGGTCTATTGTTTGGAAGCTTGCAGGGCCCAGTCACAAGGTGATCTATCCTCCGGGCAGGAGGGAGGAGGGTGAGAGGGAGGGCAGTGGAGAGCCACCACCACGCAGGGCCTGGGGAGCCCCAGGGTCAGCACACAGCCCTGCCCGCTCTGGTCCCGCCGGGCCTCAGGGCCTCCCTGGGCTCTCGGATGCCGAGGCCTGGCAGCCCACCTCAGCGCACGGGCACCATCCATGCACCCGCCGAGGCAGACACACCTGCCTGCATGGGGCATCACACACCTGTTCCCGGCCATGTTTTCTAAGGGTCCTCTGAGGACGGTGCCAGGCTCCAAAATGCCCCTTCGGAGAGCCCCCAGGGGAGTTGAGGGGGCACGCAGCTTCCGCCACAGCCCCCTCTCACGGGCCCAGATCCCAGGGACAGGAGACCGCCTCCCCTCCTGTCCCCAGGGCCCCCGGGACTGGACTGGGCTTTCACAGTGTGGGCAAGGAGGCAGCGCTGACCTGGGGGCTCCCCGAGCAGGGGGGAAGGGGCACTGACCCGGGGAGGGCCCTGGGGCTGGACTGGGCCCCCGCAGGGAGGAGGGAGGTAGTGCTGACCTGGGGGGGACATCGGGACCCCAATTTATGGCATCTTATGTCTGATTTCTCCAAATGCACACATCTGACTTTCACAAAATGAAAAAAAAAAAAGTTCTGATGAGGCTTCCTAATGAGCAATATAATATTTAAAGGCAAAGAAATCATTTTTCAGAATTACAAGGACAACGCCACACCCCCTTCTAGAGGAGCTCCAGCCCGTCCCACAGTTGATGCCATTGTTAATTTTTCCTAATGACACATTCAAGAAACAAAGCAAAACAAAAGAACCATCAACTCAGCATTTAGAACAACATATTTTGACAGCATATTTTTAAACTAATTCCCCTCTTCCAATGAAAGTGCCATCTTGCAATCTTTTTAAGTCTATTCAGTATATACCAACATGATTATCTCATTCTTCTCTCGATAAAAACTCCGAGATACATAATGACAGCGTGATCAACATGCAGATGCATTCGCGGGACATTGTCTCTTCTTGCAAGGACCAGGAAGGAGGAAACAATGCACGATGTCCCCGGGGAGCTCCCACGCACCGGGCGTCCTGTGTGGTCAGCTGTGCAACGCTGCTCGCACGGTTGGGGGAATGAGTGGCACCCGGGCGCCCATCCTGTCCCCCCCTTGGGACAAAGCCTCCAAGGACAGGAGCTCCGCGGGCTCCCACGTGGCCCACAAGGACCCCGATATCCTGCACAAGTGCCCCGTGTCAGGGGGCTCATCTAGGCTCCCGGCCAGAGCGGAGGGGTGCGCACCACGGTCACGGTGTCCCCCGCGCTGGGAGGCCAGGGGCTGGGAGGCCAGGTGCCCTCTTGCCCTGTCAGTATGGCAAGGCCGGCGGCGTCTAGCTCCCCACTCGCTGGGGGCTGGGAACAGGGCAGCACAGAGGGCCCTACACCCACAAAGGGCAGCACCAGTCAAGCGCTCTCCGCATCTCGTCGGGGGCCCCTCTTGCCCCAGCCCCCGACCCGCTGTGTCAGGAGCCCAATGGGGACAACAAGCTTGCTCTCCTGAGCCCTCCCGGGACCTGACCCACAGGAGTTTGAGGACGGCCGGGAGAGCAAGATGGGACGTGCCCAACAGTGTGGGTGTCTGCATGGAGCCGGAAAAAAGCAGGTGTCTCCTGACTCCAGGGGACCAGCCAAGGGGGGACCCCACCCCTCAGGACCCCAAATAAGGACAGGACCTTAACCCCGGTCTTTACAGATGGACGACGAAGTTGTGGGTATTGAACGAAAATGGGTTACTGGGGGGCCCAGGGTCCTCACAGGAGCCCCCACAAGAGGGAGGCGGGTTCTGGAGGCAGAGAAGACAGGGGGACAAAAGCAGAGATGGGGAGAAGAACAGTGGCCCCTGGCCGGGCTGTGGAGGAGGGGCACAAGCCAGGGGTGGAGAGCTCCTCCCGAGGCTGGGAAGGGAAGGGAGCAGCTTCCTCCGGGAGCCTCCAGCAGGGACAGATCCTGCCCTTGATCCAAAGCTTGACTTTGGCACCAGACCTGGGGACCTCGCTTGAGCCATTCTGCCCCCCTTGCTCATGGGGACTGTGGTCTCGGGCTCCAGCACCCAGCAGGAACTGCGCCAGTGGGAGACATGTCCCTGGAGTGAAAGGGCAGCATCCCACGCCCCAAGAAGGAGACTTACCCACCCTCCTGCGGGGCAGGGACGGACCCTGACTCCAAGAAAGCTCGCGGGGACCCCCACCCACAAGGAAGGGAAAGAAGAGGCGTTTCTAAATGCCCGCGTCCCCCGAGGGAACCGTGTCTACGTCTTGGGCCGTGTCATCCCCAGGACCCTGGACGGTGAGGCCCCGTGCGGACAGCCCTCTGCCAGAGGAACGCTGCGTGGGCCCTTCCACAGCCTTCCCTCCACCGCCCGCACACCTGGTGTCCCCGGGAGCGCCCCACGACGGCCACACCAGAGAGACCGAGGGCACGGAGAGTGCCTTGTGCTTTGAGACTGCCCGTGCCTGCAGGTGCACTGCGAGTGTGTGTGTGCACGGCCCACGTGTGTGTGCACCGTCCGTGCACGCGCGCATGTACACTGCGTGTTATTCTGTGTATCGTGTGTGTTGCGGGCGAGAATGTCCATCCTGCGTCTCGGGGCCATGGGGCCGTGACTCCTCGCTGCGTCCCGCCCTCCCAGGGCACTCCACCAGCTCCGTGCAGACCCTGAGCCAGCCCCCAGCCAGCCATCGGCGCTCCCTGCATGCTGACCCCACCGCCCGCAGGGCCCTCCACTCCAGCAACACTGAAGGCCACGCCTGAGGAAGCTGGGCCCGGGGGGTGCTCCGTGAGAAGGCCTAGGGTTGGCCCCTTCGTCCTGGCGGGGAGAGTCGCCTGCCGGAAGTGGCCAGTGGCGGTGTGAGGGCGTGTGGCCCTCCCCTGCGGTGCTGGATGGACAGGGGACAGAAGGCCAAGGGGGGACGGCGGCTAGTGGAAGGCACCTGGCTCAGGACCACGCTCGGGCAGAGTAGACAGTGTGCCACAAGTCGGAGGCTGGGACGGCTGACCCTCCCTGCAGGATGCCTTCGTTTCCCAGGACCCTCCACCACAAAGTCGCACTGACGGGCGGCTCTCTCCCAGCTCGGGGTCGAGATCAAGGCTTGGGCAGGGCTAGTCCTTCCGAGGCCATGAGGGAGACTCTCTGCCCTGCCCGTGCCAGCTCCTGGGGCTCTGCAGGCATCGTGGCAAGCCCTGGCCAAGCCCTGCCTTCGGGTCTCCTGCTGGTCTCCGCATGGGAGTCGTCCCCCTCCATGCATCTCCACGTGGCTCTGTTGTAGGGGCAATCGTGACTCGGGGACGTGGCCTCGTCTCGGCTGCTCACATCTGTGATGCCACTGTTCCCAGTAAGGCCACACGCGAGGTTCTGAGGGTTGTGACCTCCACACTGGTTTTGGGGGCACAAGCCGGCCCAGAGCAGTGTCCTCGCCCATAGGCAGGGGGACCGTCTGAGACAGGGCAGAGCAGCTGTGCAGGCCCCTGATGTCCGGCTCCCCCGACGACATGCAGCCTCTGACCCCGGGCACGGGCTGGGAATGATTACAAGCACGTGGAACAGCAGGACCGGGTGGGGACAGTGGGAAGCCATGACCTGGGTGGTCACTGGGGGCACCGGGAGCTCTGGAAGGAGGGTGCCCAGGTAGGGGTCACAGGGGGGCAGCCCCAGGCAGAGGGCCGGGAGAAGCAGGATGCAGAGAAGGTTCCGCAAGGCGGGGTGGGGCTGGTGCACGCGGCCCTTGGAGACAGCTGTCCCCGACCCTGGACCCCAGGCACTGCCTACTTCCTTCCAAGGACTCCCCGTCCCAGACCACGGCTTCTGGCGTCAGGGTTCAAGCCTCCAGTTTCGCCGTGGCCTGGGCACTCAGCAAGGGCTCGAGGCCACACGACACAGTGTCCAGCCTCAGGCCGTGGGGGACGTGGTCACCAGTCAGTGTTCCCGCGTGCCTCTTGCTTCTTCCTGAACGGTGGTCTGACTCGGCCCCGCTCACGTCCATCCATCAGGCTCGGCGCCTCCCTTCCCAGGCAGACCCCACGATCCACGTCTCCCGTGAAACCAGGCTGGAAGATCTTGGTGGCTTACCCGTGGGCGGGGCAGTGGCCCGGGGCACGCAGGGAGCCCGCAGAGCCCCCTGCCCCTGGGGTCCCCCTCCGCACTGCCCCGCACAGAGCGCGGATGGACGACTAGTTCATAGAACTGCACCCCGTACAAAAGGGAATCTCGTGTGGGTAAATATTTTTACATTATTAAAAATGATCCTGACCCATCAGATTGATTTTACATCAACAGGGGGTCACGAGTCACAGTCTGAGAAATGCCGGGCTTGGTGGACACTGGGAGGAGCCTGCCCTGGGCAGAGAGGGGGGCACCTACCTCCTGAGTCCAGGGCTCCTGGATATGAAGACTAGGGGACTCGGGACCCCGCCGCTGGTGTCGGCGAACACAGAGGATGGTGGAAATGAGACACGGAGACAGGGAGACAGAGAGAGACAGAGAGAGACAGAAACGCAGCGACAGAGACAGAGAGGGGCAGGGAAGGAAGCTCGCGAGCGCGAAGGTTCGTCCGGCGTGCGGTCCCGGCCAGAGCTGGGCCCTGAGTGCAGCGAACACAGTCACAGAGGGCCACTCTGGCACGAAAGGGCCCAAATCAGGCGGGATTTGAGGCTCCAGGGCACAGTCTTCAGAGGAAGGCAGAGCAGACCTGAGGAAGGGGTCCAGGCTTGTCCAGACAGGGCCCCATCCCCACTGCCAAACGTGGGGAAGTAACGAATCCACCGCAAGCCCCAGTGTCCCGCTGCGAGCCCCTGTGGGGACCGGCCACAGTTTACGGACCCTGATCCCTCCCTGTGGTGTCCCCTGGATGGGGACGTGTGCCCTCCCACCCCCGAGCCCTGTGGTCCAGCCGCATCCTGAGGCCACCACTGACCCTGCGTCGGGTCGGGGGGATGGGTCCAGTGAAGCAGGCCCTGGAGAGTTCCGGCACATCCGGAGCCAGACGCGTCTGCTCGGGGCTGACGCTGCCTCCAGGCTGTCCACCGGGTCCCGGCTGGACTCCACAGACACTTGCCAGCTGTAGGCGTCCCTCCCAGCCGCCCCCAGGGGCTCTTGCCCTCGGAGCACCCCCGGGCTCCTTCTGGTTTCCCGGGGAAGCCGCACCCTCCATCCCCTGGTACCCGGGGTGGGCCAGACACTGGGCAGGGTCCAAGAGGCCCACGGCGCCTCGGGGCCGCTGAGAGGCATGTCCTGCTTCCCAGGTCCCCAGGCGCACTCTGCCCTCAGGGCCACACAGTCCTTCCTGGGGGTGACTGGCAGACGACCCATGAACGCCCAGGACTCCCACGCAGAGTGGATGCGAAAGCCAGGGCAGGAAGCCACACGGGAACGACCCCGGGCACCTCTGACCTCAAGGGTCAGCTTGAGCTGCGACCGCCAGCCTTCCTCTCGGGAGACAAGGGACGCCACCACATCACCCCAGGGCTCATCACCGCCTTTCCTTGCGACAGACAGGCACATTCCCGGCAAACACAGCTCGGCGGCAGGGGCAGAGGCAGGTGGAGAGCCAGCGCTGCCCGTCCCGCCCTCCCTCCCAGCACCGCCGACGCTGCACTGCTGCTGGGGTTCCGTTTCTGCGGCCAAGTCCGCTGCAGACGGGGGCATCACTCGGTCCATCCACGGAGCCTGCGGCCCCGGCTCGCCCTGGGCTCCCCTTCTCCCCACGAGGGCGGACGGATGGTGCCCACAGGGGCCCCGGCCCACCTGCTGCTCTCAGCAGGAACACAACAGAGACCAGCGCCCGCGGGGCTCAGCTCCACCCTCCGGCCCGACCCAACCCCAGGCCTTCCGCTCCTCCGGGGCCACAGCCGCCGCAGCCACGCGTCCCCCACCGTCTCGGAGCACCCGTGACGGATCCCTGAAGCCCCCCCAGCTGGAATACAGGCCGTGGGTCACAGACACAAAGCCCACCCTGCAAACAGTGCTTCCGGATTCCTTTGTTTTTATCCGCAGCTTAACGATGACTAATGCCTGGGTGATTATCTTGGGCTTTTTGTGTGTGATGCTGGGAACAAGCCACAGGCCCGGAGCCGCAGCCCGGGACAGGAAGCGCGGGACAGAGCTCGGCGGAACTCAGCGCCCGGGCCAGGGCAGGAGCGAGCTGGGGACCTCAGCCTGGCCCCGCGGGTCCCCCGGCCGGCATCTGCGGCCCTCCACTGTGGTCTGATGTCGCAGAGTACACTGAGCCCCGGGCGGGGAGAAGAGCCCCCGGACGCTCTGACATCATTTTTTTAAAGTGCCCAGATGTGCACTTCAGATCAACACCCTGCTGGTAAATAAAGCCAGAGGGCGTCGATAAGGGCATAATTGGTAAAATGGGCCCGGGGAAACCCATTTACGGCCCTTCCTTCCACACTCTAGATCCCGCATTATTCAGCGGGGGCAGGAGGATTTCACCAGGCAGCTGATTTCCAAAGAAAATCCTATCCATGTGCACGATCGCCCTACACACAGACGCGCTTTGGAACGCACGGGTCTCTTGAGCAGCTGCAGGGGAGTCAGTGCTCAGAGCACGGGCAGGGCCGTGACCCGTGGACCCTGGCCCTCCCCACCCTTCCGGGGGAGCCCAGAAGCACCACGGTGTCCTCTGCAAGCCTGGGCTCCCGGCCCCCCGCAGACGGAAGGACACATTAGCCCTTCACCCCTGCCTGAGCCCCCCAGGCTCTGTCCATCTCTGTGTTCTCGCCCAGACACACTGTTGACCTCTCCATTCATCAATGGTGGGCAACCACTGGTGATTGTGCAATCCCAGTAGTGCGTCCAGGGTAAGCCCTCAGCCCCGGCGGTGGGCGCTCTGGCCCCGACGACCCTTCCCTCCGCCCGGCACAGCAAGGCGGCAGCTGGCCACTCTGGGCCTAACGCCCTAATCTGGAACCCCTGCTGGACCTGCTGAGCTGACCCTTCTCCAGGTCTGGTCACACGGAGCTCAGCCACGGATGGGGGCTCGGCGCAGAGAGGTCTGCGGGCCGTGCAGATGCTGACTCAGGGCTCCCCCACACCGACCCCAAGTGTGGCATGTCCGCTGCCCAGAGTGGATATCCAAAGTGCCACAGACTTAGCCGTCCGCACAACAGAATTTCGTCCTCTCTCTCTGGAGGCCAGATGTTGGAGGTTCAAGTGCGGGCAGGGCTGGTGCCTTCGGAGGCTGCAGGAGAAGTGCTCTGGCCTCCCCCTGGTCTCCAGCGTCTGCTCGAGACCCCTGACGGCCCCTGGACTGCAGATGCGACCCTGCGCCACCCAACTCGCCCATCACCTGCTTCTCCCTGCATGCCCGAGTCTCTGCATCCCCTCCTCTCCTTACAAGGATCCCGGTCACGGAGGTCGGGTCCACCTGCTCCCGTGGGACCACACCTTAACCCATAACATGGGCAAGGACCCCTCTTTCAGACACATTTGGAGGCCTCGTTGGGCTCGGACTTTGAAGGGACACGACTTGGTCCCACAGAGTGAGGCCGCTCCTGTGCCTGTTCCCACGAGGAGCCTGTGCCCGCAGAGAGGCTGAGGACGGCTCAGCGGCTGCACCGTGGCTCCCGGACCGAAGCGGGTCTAGAGGGAAGGCCGTAAGCAGTGCGGCCACCCTGCGGAGGGGGACACAGAGGCCGGCAGGGCCGCAGCCGACCCCGCTCACGCCGTCTTGGGCCGAGCGGCTTCTGGGAACCGGGTCTGGAGCCGGCCTCTCCCGGGTCGGTCGGGCTGCGCTCAGACCCCCGCAAAGGCCGCCCGTGGCTGTGGACGCACAGGCCCACATCAGGCATTCCGGGTGGGCTTCTGGGGAGCGAGAGAAGCACGGCCCCGGCTACACGCTTGCATAATAAACAGATTAGGGCGTTAGGCACCAGAGTTATTAAAAGTGAAAGATCCTCCAAGAGAAGGCGAGGGATTCTTGGAGCCTCTATCTCCTACAAATATGTAATGAAATTTAAATTGAATCTGGTTTAAAATCATTTACCTTTTGACATCATGTATCAGTACACTAAGCATCAGCTGAGAAAGCAAATAACCTTTCAAGCAGAATGAAAAATTACTCTGTCTCTTTTGATTTCATGTTAATTTTCAAATTTAAACTACCCTGGAACTCTCGGCCCGGGGTCAGCCCCTAAGAGCCTGTTGATTGCACAAGGCCCGGGCTGTCCCCAGGCACCCTCCCGACCCGCACTGCAGACTCGGGCCCGCCCTCCCGAGCTCCTCAGGGACTCCCGGGGACAGGCCAGTGTGGGGAACGCAGGGACGCGGGCCGCCTCGGCTCGCTGGGGAGGACAGCGGAGCTCAGTCCCTCCCGTTGGGCCCCGTCCCCCCTCCGGGGACAGACCCGGCTTCCACGCAGGTGGAAGAGGAGGGCAGGAGGAGAGCGCATCAGCCCGGCTTAGAGTGACTGTCCACAGAGGGCCGTGGGGGTCACCGACATGGAACGCGACCCCCAGAGTTCACAGCATCCCTGGAGGAATGGTTTCCCACCGAGAGTGGGCAAACTGGCCGTAAGCACGGGGGCCGCCCGCCTCTGGAGGACACCGGAGCTCTAAGGGTCCCTTGTGGCACGTGAAAGGTGTGGCACGGGCTCCCTGGGCCCCACGCGATGAGGTCCCAGGCGGGGGGACGCAGCGGGGATGGGGCTCCTAGGCTCTCACCACGGAGGCCTCACATCCAGCCTTGGGGCTCAGCCTTCCTCTGTTCCCACCGGGTTACACAGACCAGTAAACCGCGGCCCCGAGGGGCTGAGGAGCGTATCTAGGCCTCGGCCACTCTGCGTCCAGCCGAGAACTGGGCCGACTTCAGGAAGTCTGTAAGAGTCGGCAGCCTGCGTCGGCGTCCCGTGGCTCCCACCAGATTCTCGGAGGTCAGAACGCTTTCATCCCAAAGCAGACCTACAGCTGTATCTCCCAGCCTCGGCCACGATGGGCGAGGGGCAGACCCAGGAGCTAGGGCCGCTCCGCCGGTCCTCTGTGTTGGGCCCAGCCCTGCTGCTCAGACAGCCATGGGCAGGAGGGGCCAGACGCCCCACCCGCGACAGTCCCCGAGGAAGAGCCTTGCGGGGAGCCTCTGGGTCCCTAGGTGCCTGCGCAGCGGGGCTGGTGGGGCCTTAGAGGAATGCAGCCAGGGTCGGGCAGAGGGGCCGGACTCCAGGCGCCCCATCGTTCCGTCCCTCAGCAGGTGCAGAGACCACAGTCCCGGGTTGGGGAGCCCAGGCACAGACACACAGTGAGAGTGCCCTCCGCTTCCAGAGCCCTGTGCCCGGCAGACTCGGCGCTGCCCCTGTCCCATTTCACAGATTCAGAAGCTGAGCCCCCTGCTTGTCCGGGGCCTCCCAGTGCAGGGGGGGAATCAGGGCTCCCCTTCGAATCTCCAGTGCCCAGATGCTGTGGCCCCTCCCAGGGTCATCTCCGCCTCCCCGACTCCGAAGGACAAGGCGGCGGTGTGCTGACCCCTGACTAGCGGCCCCATGGGAAGAGGCAGGATGTTCTGCTGGGCCTGGGAGGTCTCCCCAGAATCCTACTCAACTGCTGGACACGCTTGCCCGGCCCCTTATGACCATGGCCGACTTCCAGAGAGGACGTGGAGCCGGGGCCCCTTTCGAGGCCTGCTGCTATTTCTTAATTAGCCAGAATAAACAACGGGGCTTTTCATGAGAACTGTCCCCTGTCCTGTCACATGTGAGCGTCACTGGGCTGGAAAACAGAGTGGGCTTTGCCAGGACTGCACCCCCACTGAGCCTGCCCAGAGACACCAGCGAGGGAAGGAAGAAGGAAGGGGAGAGGGACGGGGAGGGGAGGGAGGGAGCCCTGGCCTGAGAGAGCCACAGAGCCCCGGCCCCAGGGAGCACAGCCTCCGGCCTCCCTGCTGCCTCTGGGTGAGGGAGAAGGGATCGAGTGTCCAGGCAGTGGGTCGTGAATCGGAAGGGGGCAGGAGCTCACACCGGGCTCGGCTGCTCCCCAGCCTGGGACTGCTTTTCACCAGGACACAATCTGAGGCCTCCGGTGGCCCAGAGCCAAGCCCTTGGGCAGAAACCCCGGATGTCTATGTGCTGGCCACACTGGCCTCCAGCGTTCCGGGCAGAGGCTGGAGCTCACGGGCAAACCGCCTCCATCCGTGGAGCCCCAGGCCTGAGCTCAAGCCCGAGCCGAAGCTGCGAGCCACAGCTGACGGACAGCAGCCTGCTGGATGTCCCCGGGCTCTCCCCCGAGGTGAAGCCCGCTTGGAAGCCGGGCAGCCGGGCCCAGTCCCGCCTGGGGCAGAGCTGCTATTTCCCTGTCTATTTCCTTGCTCGGGGCAGGGAGGGAAGACCACGGGTCTGCCCAAGCGACCAGGCCGTCCTGCTCACGTCCATCTGCCCTGTCCAGGAGACTCCCGGCCTTTGCTTCAAGTACTGTGAGGGTGGGGGTTTCACGGCAGCTGGAGGGGGAACGGGAAGTGACCGTCTCGTGGGTCCGGGGCCTCCTGGGGGAGAGGGAGACGTTAGTGAGCTTGGCACCCGCCGAGTGCTGACCAAGCGCGTGGTATAAAAGGGTTAATTCTGTCGTGTGTAGTAAAGACACGAGCCACATACACTCCGTAAGGGCGGGCAAAGCAGCCAGACTCGGGGAAGGAGCAGGAGCGGGCGAGCCAGGACCAGAGAGCAGCCCAGGAGCAGGCAGCGTGAGCTTCCCGGGGCCCCCAGGACGCTGCCCGCCCCCCACACCGAAGCGCCCCCCGCCCGGCCTCGCGCTCTGCTTGCAGGCCTGCGGAGCGGGGCCCAGATCAGCCCGGCTGGAGCTGTAGCCCCAGCCCCAGAAAGAGAGGGCAAGAGGGGCGTCCTTGAGGGAATCCCGCTGCCTCTGAGCCCCGTGTCCCCAGCCTGGGGCGCAGTGGCAAACGGGACAAGGGAAGCGGGCTGACCCTGCAGAGCCAGAGTCACACCACCGGTCACGGTGGAGACGGCCCTCCGACAGCACCCACCAGGTCTGCGAGAGGTCCCCGGGCCGGGCTGTGCTGGCACCACCAGGAAGGGGGTGGGGGAGGCCGTTCATAGGTAGTTAAGCGTTCTTAATCTCCGCCAGCATATGCTGTTGCACCTAATTTTGATCAACTTAAATGTAAAAACGTCTCTGGGCCTCCACTCGGGTTTTACCGCCATCTGGTTTAATTAGTCCTAGGGTGGCATGCCACCAAGTTAATGGGAGCGTTGCTGGGCCGATAGGGAGAGCGGCTGCCGCGTCCCAGCATCTGTGTCTCCTCAACCCCTGGACGGGGGAGGCCAAGGTCGAGGGGGCGGATGGACGGGGTGGCGGTGCACACGGCAGGGTGGGCGCCGGGGCCGGGGGCTGACAGGACTGCTGCCTGGGCTGCCCAGGCACAGCCGGGTCTGGGCTCAGACCCTGGACGACAGTCACCTGCCCACAGAGCCTTCCAGTGGCCCCGGCTGGGGAGTGCTGCTGGGAAGGCCGACAGAACCTCTGGTCTGAACTCCAGCTCTCCAGGAAACCTCGGGATGATCCCCCCGTGGAGCCCGGGCCTCTGTTCATTCCTCCTTCAGTCTCCGGTTGTGAGTGTTCTGCACGGGATGGTGCCAGGCAAACGGCTGACAGAGGACGCCCAGGAGAAGGAGGAGCAGGCGTGGAGAGGGAGAAACCAGCCCCAGCACCGAGGTTCCGGGAGGGGCTTGGGGCGGGCCATGGGGATGGTGACCCTGACAAGCCAGGAAAGGAGGGACAAAGGGCAGAGAGCCTGCAGCGACGGGCAGGGGCAGGTGGGTGTCTGCGGGAGGCAGGAGGGGAGTCAGGGGGCCCCAGGGCAGGCTGGAAGGGCAGAAGTGCTTGGGTCTGAGGCCACAGCACCAGGGGAGGGGGCAGGGTGATGGGCAGGGGCAGGGAGCGGTTCTGTCCCAGGCAGGCACCTGTACCACGTACCCTACGACCCCGCGTCGGCCAGCTCGGCTCGGCCTTGTACCCCTGCGGTCACTCTCCTCCAGCCCCTGGCTGGCTCGGGCAGGCCCACCTTGGGGACTGCGTGGTTTCATGACACGTTTGGAGAGAACAACGTCGACCCTGCCTGGTTTTGCAGGTTGGACGTGATTTGCACAGTGGTGGGCAGGACGCAAGGGTCCTGTGACTTCTGTCTCAACATCCCTAATGGACAATGAAAGCCACACGCCCAGGGGATTTTCCCTTTTGTCCGGTCCACCAGGAAGCTGGGTTTCAGGAGCTCCGGGGAACCCAGGCTGACAGTGGGGAGGGCGCTGGCCTGGGAGGCCCCCGCACTGACCAGCACCGGGGCCATCTGGGGAGACCTCCACGTTGCCTTAGAACGCTCTGCCAGCCCACCAGGACGGCAGCCACGGCCCTGCACACACGCACCGTCCCCGGGGAGAACCGTGACCGCGCAGACGCACAGACAGCCCACATGCAAAGGTCACAGCAAAGTTATCCCCAACGACCAACATTAATTTATGAGGAGGTAATGGGTTTTGAGAGAATTTATTAATCAATTTGACAACGCCCGGGGACTGTAATATAAAAATGATCAGCTGGCCTCCTCCCCGACGTGACACGCCGAGAGGTGTCCCTTATGTCCGTGCCTACCACCACCTCTCCAAACTTATTGTTACGGAAATTGAGATGAAGATTTTGCAGCTTGGAACTTCAGAGGAGCGTGTGTTCATTGTGTCCAGAGTTGGCCCACACCAGCGGTGGCTCTGGGGTCCCCTGGGGAGGACAGGCAGCCCCCTGACACCAGGGGTGAGCTCCGGCCGGCATGGGGTTTCCAGGACGGAGACATGTTTCCTGGACATCAACCGCCTCACCCGAGTGATGGGAAGCCGACGGCCGGAGTCTTCGGAGGCAGCGTCTCCCCGTGTCCCCCGCCCCACCGGGCAGCCTCACCACGCGGACAGCACCCGGCCAGGCCCCGCTTCCTGTCTGGCCCACACAGCAGCCGGGACTCCGCGGGACAGCACTGATGAATTTCAGGGAGGGGTTAATGTCACCTTGGAAGATGTCTGGCAAATCTAGAGAGCACCCCAAGCCCTGGAAGGCAGCTTTTTCCAAGTCTGCATTAGATGGGGGCAGGACGAGGCACCCTCCTCTTCCCTGGGGAAGCCCTCTGCACGGGAAGAGCCCCCCAGCCAGGGAAGAAGCAGGCCTGTGTGCACACCCAGGCAGGGACGCAGCCTCCCTTGCCTCCCGCACATAGAGACACACACACACACACGGGCCCACCCCCAGGACCTGTAAGCCAGTCTCCTCCGTACCTGTCCTCACCGCAGATGTGTTTATCTGCCCCTAGCCTCCCGTGACTGTCTCTAAGCAGAACAGAGGGCATGGTCTCCTGGCCAGAGTGTGCCCGTGACGGCGAGAGGACGTCAGGGGCAGGAGCATTGTGGTCACTGTATGGCCTGGGCTCGGCAGGCCACCTGCGACAGGGCTGGCCAGCTTCCCTGCCCATCGGTCGTGGCCAGGTCCCTCCATCCTGTCTGTGCACAAAACAGAAGCACCAGAAGCAGGGGGGGGAGGGGGAGAGGCCCTGAGGGATGCCAAGCACAGCACCAAGCCAGTGGCCCCCTACCAACTGGCCTGTCCCCTCCCGCCCCGGGCTCCCGGAGGCCCTGTACTTTCACCTCCCAGGCCCGGACGCCGCTGGGTGCACCCTCTCTACTCGGGGGAGGCAGTCCCACAGGAGGGAGCTTGGCAAACAAAGGGAGTCCTTTCCGTAAGCCCCAAGCGCTTCTGCACACAGGAAGGGAGTCCCTAAGACACGTGAGGCACAGCCGGGACCCACCAGGCCACAGAACTCAGCTCTTTGCTCCTCCCCATGTCCTCCGCCACCAAGACCCCCAGCGCCCGCTGCCCAGGTGCGGAGTGGAGCTCCTGCCCTCCCTCAGGAATGCAAGTCACAGTGTGCGTAGGCAGAACCGGGAGAGCTTCCTGGAGGAGGGGCCTTCCCCCAGATTTCACAGGGGATGGAGCAGGATTCAAGGGTAGGGCTGATTTCTCCTCCCAAAGTATAACACTGCCCCAAAAGCACCTCGCGGTAGAAGCCCGCCCCTCCTCCCCCCCAGCAGTCTGAGACCCATCACTGCTAAAAAGAGGTCTGCTCTTAAATTTCGTGGTGAAGCTGTCACCAGGACTGGTAATTTTGTTCTCAGACACAATAGCTCCTGAACTCATGAAAGATGCCGCTGGCGCGGGAGCTGTGGGGAGCCCAGGGGTCCGGGGCCTGCAGTTGGCCAGTCTCAGCTTGGGCACCTTGTCGCTGGGGTGCAGCCGGGCCCACCCAGGCTCCCTCAGGGGCCCATCCGTGAAGCGAAGGGCTAACACCGCCCACGTTCCTCAGAGCTATCTGTCTCACGTGACATGGGCCTCAGCACGGTGACTGAGCCAGGGCTCGGTGGGGACCTCTGTGCGGCCCCCAGGGCACGGCGACGGAGCGAGGGCTCGGTGGGGACCTCTGTGCGGCCCCCAGGGCACGGCGACGGAGCGAGGGCTCGGTGGGGACCTCTGTGCGGCCCCCAGGGCACGGGCCTGCCACAGGACAGTGCAGACATCCAGGTCAGGGCTGCGCGGGGGCGGGGGTGCTGGTGCTCCCTATCCACACACGGGAAACCAGCCAGGCCAGCTCACGAAGCTGGGGGTGCAGAAGAGACTCCCTGCATGGACCATCTGACCAGCGTGCCGCACCCGCTCCTCCCCCAGATCAGCCCCGACGGCCCCAGGAGGGGCTCCCCTGACACGCCCAATGCTTCCTGGGGGCCCCCCAGCTCTCTTCCCGGCCGCCGACCCCCCACGGGAGCACCCGTCTCTGCAGAGTGGCCCGACACCTCCAGTGTTCTCACCAAGCCCCCGACCACGACAGAGCCCACCTGTGTCGAGAGCACCCCACACAGCCCCCCGCCAAGCGACGGAACACCCGGGCACGCGCCCTTCCTGAGGCCGGGGAAAACTGCAGAGAGCCCACCGGTAGCACAAAGGGGGGTTACAAACTAGTGAACACATTCCAGAATGTTCCTCAGGGCGCCTCCTTCAAGGAACCAAGTGCCTAGCTGATGCCATCCTGTTGGGAGCACTTTCTAGGGACCCCCCCAGACCTCAGGTCTCTCCCCAGGCGCTGGCCCTGGCTTGGGCCCACCCGGGGCTGCAGGACGGCCCAGGCCTTCCCCTCCCGCGTCCTTCCAGGAGCTAAGCCGCCTGCCGAGCAAGCTGCCAAGGGACGTGCGGGTGTCTCACCAAGCCATCTGCCACCCGGAGCCTCTGGGGGCCCAAAACGATGCTGAGGCATGGGGGCAAGTCTCCCCCAGCCCCCGAATGTCCTGCGGAATGAGCTCCGATGCCCTGCCCGGCACGGCAACGACCTGCGAGCCTGGCCCTCAGGGACACCGATGAGGTCACGTGTCATCAGCCTGTGCAGGGGACAGGCACCCGGCCTCACCCCAGCAGGCAGGGGTCCCCACCTGCCCCCAGGTGGACGAGGTCAGGGTCCTTTACTTATGTTTACCTGGATGGAGGTGCTGTCCCTGGGGACGGCCTTCCTTCTCCTCACCGCCTGCGAGGGCAACACCGGGCCATGCCGCATTTACAGGCGAGCAAGGGCTGGCCTGGGGGCCTAGCAGGGTGCCAGGCTCCATGCCACTGCTGGCGAGCTGCCCCTCTTTGTGACCAACCCTGGCCAGATACTTCAGGGGCGGGGAGCTCAGCTCCAGGAGCCAGGGGGCTGCAGGCTTGGTCCGTGGGCAGACAGGCCAGTGGGCGCGGGGACCCTCCCCAGGCTGCACAGCTCTGCACCTGGGAGGTCAGAGGTGGCTCGGCTGTGGGCGTGCGGTGTGGGGGGCAGCTCGGCCCTGGCTCAGCCCAGTGCAGACCCTCGGCCCCGCCCTGCTAGGCGAGGGCTGAGAAGGGCCCCCCACCACCACCCCTGCGGCAGCTCCCAAGATTCTGGGTGTCCACCCTGTTCAGACATGCAGGGACATGGGGAAGGCCCAGGAACGAGCTTGGCATGCCCGCTCTCCTCTCAGAGAACACTCATAACTTTTATTTCCTTTACTATTTCATCATTAGAGGGAAAAGGGGGCCTCCGAGAGCTTAATCTATGCCATCTAAGCCCAGGGGCTTCGGGGAGGGCGTCCAGGGAGCATCTCTGTCCTTGGATGCCAGCTCAGGACCCTGCAGCATGCGCCCTGGCCACGCTCCCCAAGGGCATCCCGCTGGGACAAATCCCCATCACCCTCATGGGCTCTCCTCCAAAGCTCTCCCTGCGGCCCCACAGGAGGTTAAGGATGGAGAGCCGCTTTTCCACGATGGACCCCTCCTGACCCCACCCTCTCATGACCTCCTCACTCAGGCCCTAATAGGACAGGTGAGTTGAGAGCTGCGGCTTTAAACCAGCAGCATGGGACCATTCTACGTCCCCTGGAGTTATCTGTAAAATCCTCACACACCCGGTCCGGGGCGAGGGTTGGGACGCAAGGGACCTCTGTCCCCCCATGCCATCCCAGGGCTCTTGGTCTGCTGGGGGAGGCAGGTGCCAGGAAAGATGGCCACAGCCGCCACGGGGCTTATGTGGGGGCAGAGGACCAGGCAGAGGTGGGTCCCAAGCCTGGGCCCCTCTCGCACCGGGAGCAGCAGGCACGTGGCCCCTCCCTGCCCCCATACAGCGGGGGAGGCCAGGTGGGGCGCCCAGGGCTAATCCCTCTCCCTTGCGGCTGGGGGCTGTCCGACAGGGTTCCCAGCATGGTCTGAGAACACCAAGACCCTCCTTCTCCCTTCTCTCTGGTTTTCAAGAACCGTGATTCGATCTGAACTTGGAAACACAAAGATGACTCGGGGGGTGGCATCTCCTCTCTCGTCAGGACCCTGGAGTCAGAGAAGCTCCCAGTTCTCTGGCATGGGCTGGGTGGTGCATCTGCCACAGTCCTGGGGATGGTTCTCCCTCAGCTGAACCCCACAAGGGTCCCGGTGGGACAGTGTGCCCCTCACTTGGCCCAGGATGGTTGGCGGATTCTGCGGCCGTCTCAGGGAAGGAGAGACAGCCCCAGGGACTCCACCTGCCTCTCACCACCACCCAGAGCCCAGAACCCGGCCGCAGAACCCAACATTGGCTGCCCGGAGCCCTCGAGCCAGAAAGCCAGGCTGGGGGCTCATGGTCCTGCTTCAGGGCCACCCACCGGGAACCCCAGCCGTGTCCTTCCTCTTCCCCGAGCCCCAGCAAGAACGGAAGCACCGACCTCCGATGACTGTCATGCAGATCCCAGGGGAAAGGGATGCGGGGGGCGTGGTGCTTGCTCAAGGCGGGTCCACACGGCTGGGGGCTGAGGGGCACCGCGATGCCAGCGCACGCCTTCCATCCGCGTCCCACATGGACGCCGGCAGCCTGGTGCATGGACGAGCCTGGTGCCGCGGCTCCCACAGTCGGGTCTCAGACCCAGCCCCCGTCACCAATGCCCCGCAGATAGGCACTGCCAGGAATCTGAGCAGTAGTTGGGCCTCGATGCTGAACTGTGTCCTGGGAAGCAGGGGCGCCGAAACCAGACAGGGACTCTGTGTATGAAGGGCGCATGAGGACTCCCAGAGGAGGAGACTCGGGGGCAGTTGGCCTCCGTCTGGGCTGCTACTGGAGCCAGGAGTGTGGTGCTGACCACAAGGACCCCACGGGCCTTGCACGTGCCGTTTCTTCATGCACGTAGTGGGTCAGAAAGGCCCTTCCCCCCGCACAGGCAGCAACACGTGCCCGAACTAGCCTTCCAAGTCAGGGTCAGACAGGATGAGACCCTATGTCCGCACCAGCCCCTGATCAGCCAAATCAGCATCAGAGCCTCACTCATACTCAAGTGTAAATGACTGACATCCGCAGGCTATCAGGACGAGCACGCTCTGACCTAGCAGATGAAGAAAACAGCACAACGGAGAGACTTCAGTCCACACCTCTATGAGGGTCACGGCCCAGTATCAACATAAGACCCACAGCACACGGGCAGGGAGGGTTTCAATCTCCTCCTGAACAGTGATAGGATGCTTTCCTCACGAGCACAGGGCAGGAAGGAGGCCCAGGGTCCCCCAGTAACTGCTGGGCCGGAGGACCTCAGGTCCCAACGGTGAAGACTTCAGGAGAGCTCACAGGACCCCGGGCCAGCAGGAGCCCTCCCTGGGTCAGCTCTCGAACCCTCCACAGTGTGTTGCCCGAGTCACAGGGAGAACGCGCTGAGCCAGCAGCCCCCGGCGGAAATCTGACCCGCAGGAGCTCTGGCGACACTGAGCGCAGAGCCGCGCCCCGCCTCATGGCAGCAGCTCCTCCAGCCCGGAGGCCTGCCCAGTGTCCAATAGGTCCTGGGAATGCCGTGGCCCGGAGGGGAAGGGCGGGGGGGGAGGAGGACTGAGGCCGAGTTAGGTCTGCCCGGCACTGCTTTGCAGCAGTGAGGATTCCAGGACTAACACAGTCCGTTCACCCAAACCCGAGGACTTAGCAGCACGTCCACCTCTGACCCCGAGACACGCCGGGGCCCCACCTCCGTCCCCAGCCGCACGGAGACACATCATGGGGCTCCTGTCCCTGTGGGCGTCGCCCCTTCCCTGCCCAGGCCCCGAGAGGCTCCAGAGGCTCAGAGGGGACCCAGGACGTGTGCTCGCTTGCAGGAGCCCTGGAGTGCGTGCCGTGGCCGGCCCTGCCTGACCGTCCCTCTGCACCAGCCCCAGGTGGGGGCCGCGGGAGCCCCGTGCCCGACACAGGTGAGCGGGAGCCAGCGCACCTCCTCCTCGGAGCCCACCGCTGAGCTGGCCTCCCCGGCCCCCAGCCCCAAGGGGCAGGACGGGGCTGTGCTGGTGGCCTGGTCTGCCGCATGGAACTTTCTAGCCCACTCATCTGCTTGATGGGGCCAAATCTGGCTCCTCTGTTTCTCTGAGGCACAGTCTGCCCCGTTGCTGGTCCCAAGAATGGAGACAAAGCAAATGGGCTCAAGTTTGGGGGCTGCCCTCTGGCTGCAAATACAGTGAGGAAGGCCCCAGGCCGGACCTGTGCAGTACGGGAAGACCCCTCTCCGAGGAGCCCAGGTCCCCAGCAGCACGCTCACGGACCCACACGCTCCGGGCCACAGCGGGTGGTGCTGACGTGCTGAGTGGACACGGGCCCCCGTTTCTGGGGTCTCCTGCCACTTCCTGGGTGCCACAGACAGAAGCCACCTGACCCCCATGGCGATCCCGTGAACCCTCATGACCATGGCCTCCAGTGAGGCGGCAGACCCCGTCTCCACGGGCTCTCGGGCGTCCGGGCTGGGGGCGGCCAACGGCCCCCTGGTTGCTCAGTCTGGTTTTCGCATGCCCGCTACATTCTAAAATGCTTCCCTTTCCACGTCGGAACCCCGAGATGAAGACGGAAGCGAAGAGCCAAACGCCGACCGGATCGGCAAGAGATTTCTATTAACAACACACTGGTTTTGATGACAACAATGACATCCTAGAGACTCACGCAGCCACAGCTCGTGTCTCACAAAACGCAGATGGGCTGAGACCAACTCAAAAGGCCACCGGCCACCCACCTCCACGGCCCCAGGTGCCTTCCGAGGTAAGCTCTGTTCTCAGTTTGGGAAGCTCCCGTCCCACACCAGCAGCTAGAAAACGTCGGAGGTTCACTGACAAGCCTGCGCCCAGGTTGGGTCTGGGGAACATTGTCAGGAGTCTCTGTGGCGCGGCCCGACGGGGCAGCAGGGCTCCCCACACCCCCGGCGCTGGCCCTGTTTTCCCAATGCCACCCCCGGTTCTCCAGCTAGGAGCTCAAGGTCGTGATGGGTCACAGAGCATTCCTCCAGCCGGCAGAGCTCCTCCAACCCCCGAAAGAAGCCAGTGACGAAGGGAAACACAATGAGGGTGTGGCTCCCGTGGCCCGCGTCCTTCCCCACGCCTATGCAGTCGCCAAGGATCATACATTAGCATCAATTAATTAACACGAGTCCTGTACAAGCTGTTAGTGTGCTTAGCTCTATCTGGGGAAGCGCTATCGGGAATGGATACTACAGGAGAAAAATAATTTAAAAATAGAGCCAAAGTGCTTTTTTTTTTTTTAAGATTTTATTTATTTATTTGACAGAGAGAGAGATCACAAGCAGGCAGAGAGGCAGGCAGAGAACGAGGGGGAAGCAGGCTCCCCGCTGAGCAGAGAGCCCGATGCGGGCCTCGATCCCAGGACCCTGAGATCATGACCTGAGCCGAAGGCAGGGGCTTAACCCACTGAGCCACCCAGGTGCCCCAAAGTGCTTTGTTGGAAGAGAGGCCATTCCTCTGAGTCCTACAGCGTTTAAGCTGACTTGCAAGGTGTTAGCAATTTTAACTGTGAAAAAAAAAATCGCACGCCCCACAGAGCTGCTCAACTACCCCCAAAAATGGAACCCCAAACTTCAAGGTTATGGGACTGCTTACATCAACTTTCCTCAACGTTTAATCAAACCATTCCAATCAGGTGCTGCAAAGACAGCAAATGCAATTGTCCCGGACTCTGTCCCAATGGTCTATTGATAGGAGACTGTGGACCTCGGCACGGAGCTCTGAGCCACCTCGTGTCCTGCCAGGGGTACCGAGCCAGGAGGACCCCTCCATTCTCCGTCATCCAACGGGCTTTCAGAGCACGTCGGCGAACTCAGCCACGGTCGGTCACAGAGCCGGCTGCTCTTGGAACTCAGGCAAACCCATAGAAGCGAGGGAATGCGAAACCAGCTCTCCCGGGCAGGGAGCAAGGACACCTGAGGGCCCCTGTGCAGCGTGGACGGGCCCCGCCCCTCTGAAGTTCAAGAGTGAAGACAAGGTAGGCGGGACTGTGTGGGATCCGCTGGGGGAAGGGCGGTCCCTAGAAGTTCAGAGCCTTGGCTAGCCCACCCCCCGATCCCTGCGGCCATCAGTCCCTGAAGCCCAGTGCTGGGACCCAGCGTGCACACAGCCGAGGCGGACCCGCCGCATGGCTGTCACGGCGAGCACACGGGCCTGGGACCCGACGCGGGAGCCAAGTTCACCCTCCTGCTCATGTCTGCTGCTCCAGGACAGAGGACGGAGGCTCCCAGGCTCCCCCCACTCTGCTGGGTTCCCACTGCCCCGTCCAGGGCCATGGCATCAGCCCACCCCAGAGGCACCACTCCCAGTGTGCGGGCCCAGGGAGCGGTCAGGAGCTGTTGGGCACCGGTTAGATCTGCCAGAGCCCGCAAGCCCTCCAACTCAGAAACAAGTGTTCACCTGCACCTCCAATGCGAGACAGGCATCGGCCTTGGTCCAGAAGAGCCCCTGTGCCCGCCACACAACCTTCCTGCCCCCAGATGCCTCCGGCACCCCAAGATGATCCATTCAGGGGCAGACACCAGGGGTCAGCAGAGCTCCGTCCTCTCCGAGGCCGCCGTGTCCACCTGTACCCCACTCTGCTGCCCCCTCTCCCCGGGCATCCCAGGCACCCCTTCCCCGGAGAGATGAGCCTGGACCAGAGGGCACTCAGGACGCAAGCAGAGCCACGAGACCCCTCTTTATTCAGCAGTATCTCCTGACACATGGGCGTTCAAGGGCTCACCTCGAGGGCGGGGGTGTGAGCCCCGGTGCAGGAAGTGTACAGAGAGCAGCAGGGAGCCGGGCCTGGGCACACAGGAGGCCACACGTGCCCCACAGTGCCGCTCCTGCCCTTGAACAGGGTCGGGGGGGGTGGGGAGGGAGAGCACTGGGGGGAAGGCAGAGCAGCCCAGGCAGGGGTGCTGCAGGCTCACAACCCGGATCGTAGCGAACGGGACATCTGGCAGGTGGGGGCAAGAGCAGAATGTCACCCAGAGGACCTGGCTGGCTGGTCTGGAGCTCTAGGCGGAGGCCATGGGGGCGGAGTGACAGTGCGCCGTAAGGAAGGAGCTCTGGCTGCCAGGGGGTGCAGGGACCCCCAGCACAGGCCCCTGCTTCTCCTCCTCATGCTCCCCTTCCAGGGTGAACACCTTGGACGTACCGCAGGGCCCAGACGCACCCCCGGCCTCTGCTGCCTGGTCTGCAAGGCGGGGAGCCCCGAGGCGGCTGAGGCAGGTGGCGCTCTGTGATACGGGGGACGTCAGCCAGTGCAGGGACCACGGGAAGGTAGGATCCGGCGCCCGAGGAGCGTTACTACAAAGCACATCCCGATGAGTCACTTCTCAATTATCCACCTCCTGCTGGGAAGGGCCTGGTGTGCCTGCCACACATCACGGTCCAGTGTCCAGCTTAGCCAGGGCACAAGCGCCACGGGGCTGGTGCCGCGGGCTCCCCTGGGCGTGCGGGTCCCCGCACGGTCTGTGTGCTCAGGGATAGTGGGCCATCGATGTGCAGGGAGCTCCCTCCGGGCCAGGTGACCCGGGTGACCCAGCCCTTGCTTGGAAGCACACTAGAGCCGTTTGCCCAGCAGTGTTCCTGCTTCATTACATGAACCACAGGGGAGATCCCACTGGTCCTTCAGCCCACGGAGCTGAAGCAGAAAGCAAACAACAGTCCCTGTAACGTGGCATTGGGGCCCCGGGCAGCCTGCCCTGCCGCCTTCAGCCTCCATGAGAGACTCCGAGGCCCCGGGGACTCAGCGCTGCTCTCACTGTGATAGACTCCCATCCTAGCAGAGCGGTGAGCAGCAGCAGCTCCAGGAGGGAAACTGAGGCCCCAAAGCGAAGCTGTAGGATGTGTGTGTGTTGTTTATCCACACGTCCGTGTGCACAGCTGTGTGTTCGAACACAAACACGGCCCAGACGGCTGGGGCAGGAGGAGGGGAGGCCTCCGGTCACGCCAGCTCTCTACTCCTGCTGGGCCACACCTGTGGGTCCCAGGCTGCAGGTTGAGAACATCTTTAGGAATAGCCAATCTTGACCTTTCCTTGTCTTACCAAATAGGGGGTTTCCCGGGATGGCTGACAGGGCAGAGGGCAGCCACAGGCTCGGCTGAGGACAACGCGGTCTGAGGGGCACATGGGATGTGCACGCTGGGTCTGGGGGCTGCAGGGAGGCCCACACAGGGGTGTGTGTGTGTGAGCTCAGGGCCTCCTCCGTGCCCACCCCATAGTTAGTGCAAGGATCAGGGAGGGAGGGTTTATCTTCATCCTGGAAAGAAGGGAGGAGGAACGTCAGGAGGATGGTGCTGGACACGCTGAGTCACACGGAGCATCCTGTGGGTGACGGGTGTCCCTGCTCCACTAGACCTGCCCCCCTGCCGACCCCGGGCGCCACTCTCCCTGCAGAGGGCTCCTGGGGCCCAGCCCAGTCCCAGCGACCCACCAGGGCAGCAACCTCTGGCTTTCCCCAGAAGAGCTGCAGTGAAGGCATTTCTGGGCAGCCAAAGGTCCTGCCAGCGGCAGAACTTTCTGGAGGGAAAGGCACTGACGAAATCTGCTCCACTGAGCTCTAGACAGAAATCTCTGAATCATGCCTGGGGACTGGCCCGTCCCTTGGAACAGCAGGGTAATTAAGTAAGTGGGTCGATGACAGGGAGGATGGACCGGCTCCCCTGTGGCCGGGGAACTGAGCATGTGTCTACTGCCTGTACACGGCGCTCTCCCCATCGGCGACAGGGCTACATGTGGAGAAGCTACACCGCAGGAACAGACTGCGAGCAGCCATGAACCCCGCGAGCGCGGGTTCCCAGCTCTGGAAGACAGACGCGCGGGGAGACGTGCGGAGACACCTTCTCTCCCTGCAGACAGCCTTTCCAACAGTCTGGGCTTGGCTGGGAAGGGCCGGGAAGTGCCGGCTGAGCAGAGAGAAGTCAGGCCCGTGCCCTTGCTGAGGAAGGCGCTGGGGGCTGCACACTGCCCCAGGACCGCAGTCTTCCCGCACTAACCAGGGATTACGGGCGCAGGAGGGCTGGCTGGGGACCAGGAACTGCCGGCCAGGGCTCAGGGGCGCTGCGCCACAGTGCCCAGAGACCACCGGGCCCTCCGTGTCCACAGCGCAGAGAGGCAGAGAGGGCAAGCGCCGAACCACAGCGATACAGGAAGGGACAAGCACTCAAGGAGCATGACGGTGCCAAGTGAAGGAGGGCGGGGTCACGGGAGCGCTTCTGGAAACCTGCAACCTACGAGGGATGCTTCACAAAATACTGAGCATTTCGTCAGGGTTCCACAAGCCTCCCTCTCCGCCGCCCTTTTAAATCCTTTGATCACTTCTAACACTTTAGAGACGCGTGGATCCTTGGGGATCCAGCCAGTCCTTCTGCAGACATCTCTCCAGCCCTGCCCCCAGCCTTTGGCCACGCCCCGGAGCCCCGGCCACGCCCTCAGGCCTTCAACTCCGCCCCTAGCCCTTCGGCCACGCCCTCAGGCCTCCAGATCTCCAGTCCTGCTACAGGCACCCAGGGAGCACAGTTCAGGGCGACCGGGTCAATGAGTGTTTGCCCAGAGACTCAGTCCTCCAGTGGCGCTGGCCTGGAGAGGGCGGTGAGGCAGTGTTTTCAGGAGGAGGCTTCCTGGAGGAGGAAGCTCTCTGCCACCGGCCCAGGTCCAGCTCACAGTGGCTGCCTACATTCAGCAGCACTGCAAGGGGTTGCTGTTTGAGGGGACGGGGCAGGCAGTGAGTGGGCAGTGAACTAGACAGGCGGGGCTGTGCAGGTGAGAAGGGCACATGCCCCCTTCCTAGGAGGCGAGGCCCCACGGCGGAGGGCTCCCGGCTGGCTCTGTCAGGCCAGGACGGGGATAGACAGTCCCACCATGAAGGGAAGGTCCAGTCCTGGGAGGCCCGGAGTGACCTGAGCAAGGGGGCGAGTGCTCACCGATGGGGAGGAGAGGAGGTGCAGAGCTTAATCTCAGTGGGGAACCGCAGGTGAGGTCTCAGGGCAGCCAGGCAGCACTGCGGACCGTGCTCACGTGTCCAGGGGCTGGGGCAGACCTGGAGGACAGCAGGATGCGTTTCGGAGAAAGACTGGGCACGCAGGCTAGGCACGCGGACTGCCCATGCAGAGGCCCTGCTGTAGGCAGGGCAGGGAAAGAGAGGACAGGGGCTAGAAAGGAGGTTCGGGGCCAGACCCTCGGCTGACCCTCGCATTCCGAGGCTGGGACTGGCCGTGACCAGAGAGGGCAGCCGTCCCACCACGACCGCGTGTCTAGCCCAGGCTTCGTGCCCCTCCTCCACGACCTCTGCCCTGTGCTGGCCTTCTGGAATGCCAGCCGAAGGGGCCACCAGCACAGGCGCCACTCCTTCCCAGGGACCCTAATTCCTAGTTGCCTGAATCCACTGGAATCTCCCGCCCTGCACAGATGCCAGGGGCTGGCCCTCGGCTGCGCCTGCCTCACTCAGCAGATGTGGACGGAGACCCAGGTCTCCACGGAGTCCCTCCATGGGGGAGGCTGGCCCATGGCAGAAGACCACCAGCGACAGGAAGCTGTAGCTCTGGGAGATGAGAGCTCTCTCCCAGGGAGACTCGCTGGCTGGCCGGCAGCCACCGTCCCGCCAGGCCTGGGCCGCCATCCTCCAGGATGCTGCCAGCGTGGAGCGGGGCCACGGCCGCCCCGGAGCCATGGGGAGCGGCGGGCGCTCCGGAGGAGTCCTGCTCGCCTAGCCAGGGACAGAGACGTGTTTGCACACTCATCCCGGCAGCCATTTTCCTAAGTGCTAGTTATGGAGCCTCCACAGCCCTCCACCACGCTCGCCAGGGTGGGCAGAGAACAGTCGCCCCGACCTACTGCCATCTGCCCCACGGTTCCGGGAAGCCCTGCTGTCCAGCCAGCCTGCATCCACCCCAAGTTTCATTTCGTGTTCCTGGCCTGGTCGGTGGAGGAAAGGCAGCAGGCCCCGCTACAGGAGCTGGGGTTGCTCCGTGGGGCTCGCGGGGTGGGCAATGCAGGCTGGCTTCAGTCCCCAGAGGTGCTCTGCAGAAGCCATGAGGCTCTGGGGAGCTCTGGTGCCCCAAACTCCAGCTCCCAGGGTGTGTGCACAGTGAGCCAGGCAACACTTAGAAAGGGACACCAGAAGAGTCTGTTAGCCTTGTGACAGTCGGGGGCACTCCCCCACCCCAAAGAAATGAGAGCTGGCAGGTCCCCAGGCCCTTGCCCTCTCTGCAGCTCTCTCTCCCGTCTCCCATCCCTCCATGAGTAGGAGACCCCAATCCAGGCCCTCCTCTTCGATCCCCTCTCCGTCTCTCTCTCGGTCGTCGTGAACGGCACTCTGGGTGACAGGTGGCATTCTGCGGAGGTCATTAACTCCAGAGCACCACATTTTAATGCAGAAAGGAGCCCTTCTCAATTGGCGCAGCTGCGAAGCTATATAAAGAAATGGGGATTTTAATGTTTTGCTTTTCTTCCCTTTTCTAGTGCCACATTATCATAACATTTCCCTGTAATTACGCCCATAAAAGTCACCTGAAAATACTTCATGCCACAAAAGTTGATCTACACATGTCATTCTGTGGTTGCTGAGTGGCGAGTCCCAAGCAAGATCTTCGAGGGTGGGATTCAGCCAGGAGCCTGGTGCCGAGCAGACCCCACAAGCCCATGGGGGGGACGCAGCCCCCTTTTTGGGATCTACTCTCTCCTTAGGGGCAAGAGAGATGCTGGAGACAGTCCTGGAGGGACTGAGCTGGGATGCCTGCTCCCTGAAACTATACCCCAGAACCCTTCCCCTGGGGGTCTATGCTCAGGAGGATGCTTCTACAGGCAGAAACCCCTCCCCCGCTGATTCCTGGGCATCTGGCTCAGCTCATACAAATCCCACAAGCAGAGGTGACTTATCTTGACAAAGTTGGAAGAATCCTCTCCAGCCAGAAATTCACCAAATAAAAACACACAGGAGAAAATAAAATAAAATAAAATAAAAATAGAAAAGAAAAGAAAAATACGGAACAAAACAAAAACAAAGCGCCCGAGATGAGAAACCTCTGAATGGCATCACTTCATTAAGCCCAGCATTTTTGAATTTACCTCTCCAAGAACTCCAGAAATAAAATTTGAACAGCAGGAAAGAAGCATATTCTAATCTCTCCTAACTATGCTATAAATTATATCTATAAAGAAAATGCAACAGTAGAAAACCCATGCTCGGTTAGTATTCTAATGGATTAAAAACAATTGAGAGGTTGGTAACTTCTCATCTCTGCAGCCAGGGACAAGAGATTCAACTCAAAGCTACAAGTCAATTTTGATGGGATCTACTGGGAAAACAAATTCCACGTTAGAAATATTTGCATTCCAGGAATGTCTGTCCGCCAAGCCGTTCCCAGAGGGGACAGCTCAGAACTCTCCCCCCTCCGACTAAGTACTGAACACAAGTGTCCAAGTCAAGGCCTGGTGACCCACGACATCCCACTAGCTCATCGTGTGCCCATCCCCCTCGCTGCCGGGGGAGCGCCGGTGCCGATCGCCAGCCAGGAAGGAAGACCACCCCCTCAGCGATGGGCACCCCAACACAGTCCACCCCTCCGGTGGCCCAGCTCGCGGTGCCAACTCCTCCTGAGAACCACATTCCTCCAGGGCAAGCCCTCTGCTCCAGATATACCAAGGGCCCCTTGGCACACACCAGCTCCTTCTAAAACACAAAGAAAGGTTTCCCCAGACGAGATGAAGGAGTTCTAGCCTTCTCCTCCAAGCTCATCATCCCCAAAGCAGCCCTGCTGTCAACAGGACGTCCATAGACCACTGAGTGTGCGTCCTGGAGAAAGCCGTCGAGGACCCCCTTCCTCTTTCCGCTTTCCCTGGCAATTCTTCCCCAATGGGAGAAAAATGACAAGACTGTGTCACTATAGCAACTAACCTAATTGGTGGACTGCAGGTCTCGCTCCAGCCAGAGGGTGGAGCCCATCTCCTTAACTATGAGTCTCAGCCCACCCGGCCCCCAACAGAACATCCCCTAACTGAAAACCAGGCCAAGAAATCATCCAGTTTCCCTCACGCCTTGCCTGAAAGTGAACACCTTATGTGCCGCAGAGAAATGCTCAGATTTAATAGGGAGGATAATTGAATCCTATATGATACTTATCCGTTTCCCTAATTAATATGATACAAATATATCTGCTCCATAACACAAAAACATTTTGGGTAATAAAAATCCTGACTGATAACAGAAACCATTTACAAACAAGGATGCTAAGTATTCTTATTCATCCCAGATATAGTGAGAGAATGGTAATCATAGGAACTATTTCATTTGCATTTTACTTGCTTTATCAATTCTAAAAAAAAAAAAAAAAAAAAGTTGTTTTTTTCCTGCAGGACTGCTGTTCCACACTATAAATTATTATGTCTATTTTGTATTTTAGTAAAATGTTTTAATTTCTCCAAGTGCATTTCTGGTGAAATGGGGTGTGTCTGAAAACGTCTTATCTTATTGTCAATTATTCTGTTACATGGAAACAGCAACAACCATGAGAATGTGGTTAACCCAAGCTTTCATTATTAATGATTTCTGCCCTTCCGAATAAGACCAGAACACCAGCGAGGCTGCTAAAGGCGTGGGGATCTCGGGTCGCACCGCCTGTCTGGGCAGCCGGCAGCGGCGGACTCCTCTCTGACTCCCGAGCTGAGGCAGGCAGCAGTCCTGAGAGCGTGTGGTGGTGGTGGGGGGGGGTGAGGTACAGGTGCAGGTGGTGGGGAGGACGGTGGGCAGAGGCTGGGGGCACTGACCAGGTGGGAGCCAGGGAGGCCCAGGCTGGCAGGGGCGGTGTGGTGAGTGGAAACCATACCAAGCTGTCCTATACTTAACCATTAGTGGTTGCTTTTTTTCTCACCTGAAGGGCTGCTTCCCGTCCAGCTGCTGTCCTGAGTTCTCACCTGGGAACTAACGACCCTGTCGCCAGCGCTGGGCAAGGACAGCAGTCCCGGGGAATGCCCAGGGAGCTAGTACCGCTCCCTCTCCCCCCAAACCACCAGGAAGAGCATTCAAATGGCATCCAGACTTTCTTTATCTATCATCAGCTCTTGGCACATCACCAAGGAACCCTGTGAACGCCGATGAAGGGCTGAGATGGCCGCAGCAAGCCCTGGTAACCTGAGCGACCACCGCTCCAAGCCCCAGACGCCAGCCAGATGAGTGCTGGCAGTGGCCGCTGGACAGCTCAGGTCATGACCCTGCTGGGGGCCTTCCCGCCAGCGTCCCCTCCCCGCGCGGGGCGCCAGCCGTCTCCTGCAACTGGCCGATACACAAGGGGGCTGAAAGAAGTAGGGCCATTCCTGCCCCGGCACCGGTGTCCCTCGCGGTTCGGGCGGGTTGGGCTGTCCCGGGACTCGGCGACCGCGCCGCCGCCCGAGGCTCCGTGCTCCGCTGTGGTGTCGTTCCGGAGGCAGCGGAGGGTTCGGACTGCCAGCGGGAGGCCGGGACTTGGAGGTGGTGGCGCGGGAGCGAGGCGCAGCGCTGGCCTCTTTTTTTTTTTTTTTTTTTTTTAAAGAATCCATATTTTTCCATCACCTCCCGCGCCCATGGCAGTTCTCCATGACAGGTGTTCCTCAGCGCCCGTCCTCTCCTCCCGCTAGGATGGGAAGGGACCAGAAGCCTGTGCCAGGCGGCCGGCCGGGAAGCGAGCAACCCGCGCCATCCCGGCCCCCGAGCCCGTGCCCAGGACGCGGGCCACTCCCCGCCACCCTGGCGGGCGGCGAGCGTGCCCCGGGAGCCCTGACCGCCCGCCGCCACCGCAGCCCGGGGCTGCGCCCGGGACCGCGACCACCCCTCCTTCACCGCGGCCCCCCACTCATCCCGGCCGCCCCCGAGCCTGTCGCCGTCCCCGGTCCCCCGCACCCAGCCCGGCCCCGAACCCGCGGCCCCGCGCCAGACCAGCTGGGTCAGCGGCTCGGGTCCCCGGACGCGGCTCCAGAGATGCCCGAGGCGGCGGCGGCCGCGGGCCCTGTCCACATACCCCACCCCTCACTTCTCTCTTTTAAGAAAGCGGCTGGCGAGTCCGCTTCCCCGGCGGGCAGAGGCTCCAGCCACGCGCCCGCGCCCCGCTCCCGCTCCCGCCGGGGGCACCCCGCTCCTGGCTCGGCCGCCGCGGCGCCCCTCGTCCCTCGCTGGGCAGGGCGCTCCGCCGACACCCCCCATGGTGCGGCCCTCCCGCCCCGGACCTGCCGCCGCCTCCGGAGCGCGCCGCTCGGCTCGGCCCGCGGGCCTGGGCCGGGGGCGGCGGCGGCACACGGGGCAGCCCGGGGCATCGCCGCGCCACCGGGGCCTGGCGCCCGGGCCCTGCCCGGAGTCAGGGCGGGAGGCTCGGCGGCGGCGCCCTCCTCCCAAGTGCCCGGGCGGCCCCTCTCCCTCCCGGCCCAGCGGGAAGCGGCGGGACCCGGGGACGGCGCGCCGCGAGCGGGCAACTCCGCACCGACTCCTGGCGGCCGCCGGGGCCCGGACCGGAGGGGGGGCCCGGGGGCCGGGGTGCGGGGAGGGCCGGGGCCCGGGGCCGGAGGGCCGTGCGGGGGTCCGGGCCGCGCGGTACTCACTGCAGTAGGCGATGAGCAGGCTGGCCAGGATCATGAACGCCCAAAAAGTTGAGGACATGCTGGGCAGGGCGGTCGCATCTTGCCGGCTGCCGGTCCTGGGCGATGGCGCCATTGAAGCCGCGGCGCCCGCGCGGGGGGCAGCAGCGCGTCTCAGCAGCCGGCCCTGCCCGCGCCCCCGCGCCGGCCTCCACGTGCGGGCCCCGCGCGCGCCATCCTCCGCCGCCGCCGCCGCCGCCGCTGCCGCCGCCACCGCCGCCGCCGCGCCCGGGCTCCGGCCCACTGCGCCCCGCGCCGGCCCGCCCCGCGCCGCGCCCGCGCCCGCGCCCGCGCCCGCCGAGCCTGGGGACGTCGGCCCCGCGGCTCTGGGCGTCGCTGCGCGCCCGGGCTCGGCGCGCCCGGCCACCAATGGGAGGGGCGCGCCCGGTGCGCGCGCCCGACGCCGCGGGGTCCCGGCGCGGTCCCAGAGACTGGCGGGGGAGACAGGCGGAGGGGACGCCGCGCCCAAGCCGGGCCTCTGGATGGCGACAGAGACGGCCGGGCGCGCCCGCTGCCTGGGCACCGCGCGGGGAGGACAGGCCTGGCCAGCGCGAAGTTTGTGGACTTGTGCTGTGTGGCCCGTGGGCCACAGGAGCTGGGACTCCTTTCCGCAGAGGCCTGCGACACCGGGTCCCAGAGTTTACTGTAAGTATAGGTGCTGTGGGCCCTTTCCTCAGATGCACCCTGTCACCCCTGTTCTGGGTTGTGCACTGGTGTCTCCCAACACACAAAGAGCACGGCCTCAGGCCCCGGGGCAGAATCAGCTGAGTGAGGTCAGTGGCCAAGAGGCTCCTGTTCTCCCGAGGACGAGCACTGCCAGGCAGGGACACGTGTCCCTAAGCATCCTCCTTGCGCCCCATGGGGCACCGCCCCCTTGGAGAATGCCCTGGGCCTTGGTCACCTGCCTCCCCACCCATCACCTGACCAGGCCCCAGTCTTGTGTCTCTAAACTCCCATTTAGGGGCTGGTCTTCTCAGGGTGGACCTTGTGAGCAGGATGACAATTAGGGTGATTCATTTTATTTGCATCGTTACTTATCAGCAGCAAACAGTTTATTCCTTTAAACAGAAGGAGAGTGGATCAAGTATACCCTTTGGGGTCAGATTCTCCAACGTCACTGCTCCCTCTCAGGCCCTCCCCAGCAAGGCAGGCTCCCAAGACCAGAAGCTCAGCAGGTGGCGGTGCTGCCAGGGAGACTCTCGGCCCGTGGTCCGCAGCCCCACCACCCAGCCCGAAAACTGCCTTCCCGCGGGGCAGTGCACCTTCTAGTATGAGCTCATCCTTCCTGATTCAGAGGGTCTTCTGATCCTGTACTAGAAAGGGGAGCTCCCAGGACCCCATTAGGTCTTGTTGGAACTGGAGACTCTTTCCCAGGAGCCACTAGAGGGCCTGAAGCAAAAAGGCTCCCCAGCATCCCCTCTTCACCCCAGGTCCTGGCCAGCTGGGCCTAAGGAGACCATGGCGCCTGTGACCACGGCTGCTCAGAGCCTGCTGTGGGCGACAGGGACCTGCACAGATGCCACACACACAACTCACCGCACACACACACCCTTACTCACACGTGTCCACACACAAACACACACACACACACACACACACACACACACACACACACACTGTCCGGAGGAAACCGAAGCAGGCGGGACCAGGGCCCAGGCCAAGCCACCTCTCCCTGTCCCATGGGCGGCTCACTGAGAAGCCCTCACCAGAGGCTGTGATGTCATTGTGCCCAGGATGATTTTGTTCATGAATTGTCTGTTCCTGTTTAATTCAAACAAGCTAACTTCCCTTCTCAGTGTCTTCCCAATGCAGCACCCTGGTTCCTTTTGCTGGCGTGGGGGTGCTGCAGACCCGGGGCTCTTGAGGATCTGAGGGAGGACGGGCAGGGGCCCTGGTCCCAGTGTGCGGGGCTGGGGTCAGCCTCCTGGGCTGGGGAGGGGCTCCCTTGCTCAGAGCCCCTACAGCACCCTGCCCCCCGAGGAGGCCTGCCTCTCTAGCTCTAAGGTCCCCTCCTTTGATGGAAGCCCTTTATCCTGCTAAAAGGGATGTGGCTTTTTAAAATATGACAGGTTCCCTTTCTTCCTGTCCCTCCTGATCTCGTGTTGTGGGCATTCCTTCATCCCATGTCTGTTCCCTGAGCACCTTCTAGATGCTGCTGCTGGAGGAGGGGAATCCAACAAGACACACACTCTCTGCCCCCTGGAAACAGATGAGGAAACCAGCACTTACGGTGCGGAGAGGCCGGGCTGGCAGGTGCGCTGGCGGGAGGGCGGGCCAGGGAAGCTTCCCGGAGAGAGGGCTTACGGACTTTTCGTGCCACCCTTAGGACAAGGAGGCACGCTGTGCACACCCACACGCACACCCACATACACAAAATGACAGTTTCACAAAACAATACTTACACTCTCGAAACTGTGGTATTTTTCCATTCTGTCCTAATTCATTTCTTAAAACACTGGGTGCCCACCGACGGTTGTGTTTACTGTAATTCTCTCCACTTGACAAGCACTGCTCCAGGGAGTTGAATTTGGGAGGGTAAATTGGAGCTGTCACACCCAAGGTCGGAGGGTGACATGATGGTGGGCCGTGGGGGAGTGCCCAAGCAGGAGGAGGGCGCGGTGATTCCATGACTGTGACATGAGGCGGTTGATACGTTAAAGGAAAGGTATTCAAAGACACTTGTGAAAGATGGTGAGGCGGGCCCGGTACAGGGGCTGTCAGCAGGGACAGAGGGGCTCTTGTGACAGGATCCTGCCGTGGGGGAGAGGCTTCAGCGCGAGGGGGCTCTGGCTACACTGGCCTGACAGGGTCGCGGCTGAAGACTGGCCAGGGGACCGGGCATCTCCATGGCGGGACGCTGGAGGAAGGAGAACCTGGGCGGCGGGCAGTGGGGTGAAAGTGGGGAGCTCTGGTAGACCTGATGTAGTGGGGTTCTTGCTAAAACCAGATCGCACGAGGAGGTGCCCCGGTGCTCCAGGTGGGCCTTGGAGAGGGGTCAGGACCCTGACCGGCATCTGGTCACACGAAGAATGTTTGTCAGAGAGAAACGCTTTGTGGGTCTGGAACCTCTTGGCCAAGTCCGCACTGGGTCCGGGCCACCCTACCAGGAAGAGGGAAGACAACAGAGCCTGCAGGGCCTGGAGGCCACAGTGCTGGAGCGTCTGGAGCCCCCTGGAGCCCAGGGAGGCTGGACAGGGCTGCGGGCATGGGGGAGAGAGCACGCTGGCGAGCGCAGCGTCGGGGCCAGGGGAGGACAGGTCACTAGAAGGCACAGCCAGGAGGCAGGCAGGAAGCAAGGGCAGGCGCTGGTGGCTCTGGGGGGCCGGGGCCAGACCTCGATGGGAACTGAGGATGGGGGATGAGCTGGAAGAGCACAGCGCTGACTTCTGTTGCTAGGAAACAGTGCAGCTCGGGATCCCAAAGCGTGCTGCCGAGCCGCGTTCGCGGTTGTTGATTGGCTGGGTGCAGAGACTGGCCAGAGCCCGCCCGCGGCACGTGCAACTCTGAAAGCCCAGTAAGTTTAGTGCGGACTCCGTCCCCACCCTCCCACCACACCTCGCCCACCGGGGCTGCCGTCCTGCAGCTGCAGCCTTGAGCGGCTCCTGGGTCCCCTGGTGCCGCAAGCCGCGTCCTGGCCCACAGAGGGGGCGTCCTGCATCCCAGATGGCTCAGGGGGCCTCGGGAGCCCCAGGCAGGCAGGGCGGCCTGCAGTGAAGGAGTGGCGCGTGAGGGCCGTAGGCCGTGGCGATCACTGCAGGCCTTGGCCGGGAACGTCAGCGTCCCTCCATGGGACGTATGTGCCCACCGTCGCTGCTCTCCTGAGAAACACAGGGATGCTGGCTGTGGTTTTCCCGTTCTCCGCCCCTCTGTACTGGGCGAGGGGCATTGGTCGCCCAAGTCACGGGAGGCCGGGCTGACCGAGAGAGTCCCAGCCGGACGTCTAACCGGGTGAGATTTGGGGCTGTCCACTTAGGTAGTGGGGAGGGCAGTGTACTCTCTGGAAGGGCAGCCACGGTTTTGTGAAGGAAACGCAAGGGCCTGTGGATGGCAGGCCACTAAGGGGGTGGAGTGGTGGGCCTGTGTGTTCCTCCTCTAGGGACAGCTGCAGGTTTTCCTTGGCAGCCCGCCGCCTGCCACAATGTGCCCCCCGTGCAGTTTGCACAGCCGCCCCTGAGCACCGAGGATGGGCGGTGGGGAGGGCACAGCCGCCCCTGAGCACCGAGGATGGGAGAGTGGGGAGGGCACAGCCGCCCCTGAGCACCGAGGATGGGAGAGTGGGGAGGGCCGGAGGCAGGACAGCCGCCCTCAGCAGGTATAGAAGTCCAGGTGAGACAGGTACCGGCCAGGTGGGGCCCGGTGGGGACGACAACGTCAGTGAGGCCACTTCTCCATGGGCAGAACGGGAGGACAGGAGAGCTGCTGCCCCACAGGTGGGAGGCAGGACTGGGCAGAAGGTCCGCAGGGGCAGACCGCCGACCACAAGCCCCATGAGGACAGAGGGGCCTGAAATCTCAGCCCTGGAAAGAGTTTTTCACAGAGTCGGTAGGTGGAATGAGCACGTTATTTTTAGGAGTAATTGCCCATTTCACCCACTCAGTATCAATGATGGGAAGTCGTGTTTTTCTGTTCTGTAGGATGTTCCAGGCACCACTTCAAGCCCTTTGCCTAGAGAGAGAGCACTGGGCACCTGTGCCTAAGCGTGCCTGCCATGATAGAGGGGCCGAGAGCGTACTCGGCGCGGTTCCACGGTGGCCCCCGCGAGGTGTGGCCGAGGCTGAGGCCGGCAGCCGGGCTTCAGGGCACTCCAAAGCCGCTGAATGATGTCCATCTAAAGACAGTTCTGTAAAATGGACAGACGAGACAGAGAGAGCAACTGCCCATCCGCCGTGCCCCCAGAGTCAACCACACTGAGCTCTCTGCTGGTGACGTCACTTCGTCCGCACACCGCGCTGCCGGCCCGTCGTAAACGGTGGCCTTCAGTAGGTGGCGGGCTCTGTCTCACTCTAGTCTGTACTCCTCCGGGACACCGTCACTGGTAAATTCTGTCGTGCATAATCAACACGGTGTTCGGACATTTAGACGACTTCCGGCGTTCTGCTCCTTCAGACGCTTCAGCGGTGACCGCTTGTCCCTGCGCCCTTCCTATGGATGTGCTTATTTATAGGACCAACAACTATAGATCTAAGATTCTTGGGTCCAAATAAGGACACAACTTTAAAGCTTTGCTCTGCATTTGCCATATAAGCATCCAGAAGATGTTCTATTGATTTACATCCCTCCCAAGGGCCCGTGAGGACATCACAGCCGGCCCGCGTTGGCCTGGTTATTGTCCCCAACGAGACAGCCATGGACAGTGGCCCACGTGACAAAACACCCGTTACTGTCCTGTCCCTTTGCAGCATGCCGTCTAACGAGCATTGACGGCTTTGCGCCTACGTCGCATTCACACTTGCTGCGAACCACCTGTTGACACAGCTTGCCGAGTCTTCTCCTCATGGGTTTGCCTTCTTATTATTGATTATTCAGAACTTTCAATTTGGGGAATAAATTCCTCTTAATTTTTTGAGAAATTTGAAACTGCAGAAAGGTATCAGTAAAGACCACAGCGGGTGTCAGTCCGTCACCTCTCATCTGTTACACACCAACCACAAACGGTCTTTGTTGTAGACACTGTGTACCAATATTTCCTTTTGGAGACTTGCTATGTCGTAAGTGGGGTATGGATGAGGGTTCTCCTCTTGCTTTGTACACTTGGTTTTTTCTTCTGGCTTTACAGAGGTACAATCGCCATCTTCTCCAGAGAAACAGGACCAATAATGGAGAGAGACTGACAGGGGGAGAGAGAGAGAGAGAGAGAGAGAGAGAGAGAGAGAGGAGAGAGAGAGAGAAATATTCAAGGAATTGGCTCATCATGCAAACGTGGGGGTAGGCTGGAAATTCCAGAATTTTCCAGACAGGCCAGCAGCCTTAAGACACCAAAAAGAGTTGCTGTCTGAGCTCCAGAGGCAGAATTCACTCCTCCTCAGGGTCCTCAGTCTGTTTTCTGTGAAGGCCTTCAACTGATTGGACGAGGCCCACCCACATTGTGGAGGGCAATCTGCTCTACTCAGAGCCTGACGATTCACATGTAAATCACATCCAAAAAAATACCTTCACAGCAATCTCTGGACTGATGTTTGACCAAAAATCCAGGTACCATAACCCAGCCAAGTTGACACATGCTAGGAACCAACACAGAAGAGACCATCTGCATGGAATTAATCACACATATTTGAAGAGGAACATGCAATGTTTTGACACCTGTGTAGGCCCCTGAAAACATCACCACAGGAAAGAGATTGAACATATCCACACCCCTCATCCCAGTATGTTTCCAGTGGCCTCTGTAAGTCTTACACCCCACGCCTCCCTGCCCCCTCCAGCCCCAGGAAAGCTCTGGTCTCTGTCCACATTAATTTGCATTTCCTCGAAGTCTACAAACACGGAATCATCCAGAGTAGCCTCTCTTTTTTCTAGCTTGTCTCACTCAGTTAAATTATTCTGAGGTTCATGCATGTTCCTGTAGGCATCCGTAAGTTGTTTGTTTCTTTTTCCTGCTGAGCATGGATGTATTGCTTAGATACTATGGCTCTTTGTGAATCCCCTGCTGACAGACACATGGGGTGTGTGTGGGCTGGATGCGCACGAATAAAGCTGCCATGGACATTCATGGCCACGTCTGTGCGTGAGCTCACGTCTTCCTTTCTTGGGAGTGGATATCAGAGAGGAGAACGTCTGGCTCATAGTGTGGCTCTGCACTCAATGGTCTGGGAGTTTTCCGGCATGATTTTCCCATTTTATATCTGCCCCAGGTGCATGAGTATTCTGTGTGCTTCATATTCTCGCCGTGCCGTGGCGCTAGTTTTTTTTTTTTTTTAATTGCTGGGTTTTTAGCTGGGATTGCCTATAACACAGAGATTGGTTGGAGACAATTCACAGTTTCAAGTATGGCATCTTCTGACTCATGGATGTCGTACATCTCTTCTTTTAGGTCTTACTGAATTTCTATGAGTGATATTTCATAGTGTTCAGTGCACGTGTCTTCCTCATATTTTGCCTTATTTATCTTATTTTTGGTACTATTTTCAGTGGCTTTTCGGGTGTCATTTTGAGTGCTTTTATTTCAGTTCTGATTGTTCCAATAGTATAGAACTCTGTGTAGTTTTTTATGTTGGTCCCGTGTCCCGTGCCCTTGAGGAACTCAGACACGATTACATCTAGTCACTTCTTTGTTGATTCCATCAGATATCCTAACACCTGTGAACAAAGACAGATTGCTTCTTCCTTTTACATCTGGATGACTTTCATTTCTTTTTGTGGCCTCCTGCATTGGCCAGACCGCCCAGCACCAGGCCAAGGGGGAATGAGGGGAGCAGGGGCCACTGTATCATGTCTGATTTGGAAGGAAGACGGTCCATCCTTTGACCGTGATGATGGGTGGTGTCAGCTGAGGGTTTTGCACAGGTGCCCTTCCTGTTTGCAGAATGCCCTCCCATGCTTAGCTTTGGGGGGGTGTCTTAGAAATCAGTAAACCCCCCAAAGCTAAGCATGGGAGGGCATTCAGAAAAGTTCGAGCTTTTCTGAATGCTTTTTCTGCATCTCCTGAGATAATCCTGCCTCTGCAAACTCCCAATCCATCAGTTGGTTGACAACGTCCCATCACTGGTGCTGCTGGTGATGCCTCTACTCCTGTGAATTCCCGAGAGGGAGTCAACGTGATCTCCTGCGATCCTGGTGGATTTGTCTATTTATCCTGCTGTTCTGCCACATTTGGTTTCAAGTGTGTGGAAGTTCTGTCATCCAGGACATGACCATTCAGGATTGTTGCACCTTCTTGATCAATTGATCCTTCTATCTTTAGAAAATGACCGTATCTATCCCTGGTAATAGTTAGCTATGAAAGGCACTTTGCCTATAAATGGACGTAAGCACTTCATTTAATATAACTGCGCATATTTTCCCATCTTTGTACTTTTAACCTACTGTGTCTTTACATTTGAGGTGAGTTGCTTCAGAACAGCATGCTAGGGGCCTCATCATTCACCCAGCCTGGCAGTCTCTGTCTGTCAGTGGGGCATGTAGAGTAGGAGGGCAGGTCCCAGCCCATCGTGGAGCTCCTGCTCAGTGGGGTTCCTCCAGCCTCCCCTAAGACCCTTCTAGCACTTCCCAGGAATGGCCCTAACAGAGGGGAGGCTCTGCGGGGCTGTGGACAGGGCAGCTCCGGCCTGAGGATGTGCGGAAAACTGCCGGGCCCGCTGGCCTGCCTCTGATGGGTGTCCAGTTCTGAGGGAGCTCTGCCCCCAAATCACACTTGCTAAGTACTTCTTAAAAATCAGCTTTTTGTTTTAGAACACTTCTAGATTGATGGCGAAATTCTGCAGATAGTGCAGAGTTTCCTTATACCCAACACCCAACTTCCCCTTGATTAACGTCTTACGTTGGTATGGTCTACCTTTTATTATTTTATTTTTTACTATTCCTGATTTTTTATTTTGAAACCCAATCGATACTTTCCTCAGCTCTCCCTGGTTTTCCCCTGGTGCTACCTCTTTTCTGTGTTCCTCGCTCGTCCCGGGACCCTACCCCGGGCAGCACTTGACGCATTCACTCCTCGTGTTCCTTCCGCTCCTCTTGCCCGTGTCCCTCCGCAGGTGCTCTGTGCCTCTCACGACCCTGGCGGCTTCGAGGAGGCCTGAGCGAACCTAGCAGGGCCCTGTGCGGATTTGGGTGACGCTCTTCTCCTGATCAGACCAACGTCGTGGGTTTCAGGGGTGCAGTGCTCCCATCACGCCGTGTCAAGGCGCGCCCGGCGGCCCAACTCGCCACTCTCGGCGTTGACTTTGATCATTAGGCTGACGTGTATGAACTAGCCCTCCACTCTGATTTCCCCCTGTCCACACCGTCCTCCTTGGAAGGAAGTTGCTCTGCACAGCTCACATTAAGGGACTACAAATTATTTGGACTGTTTCTGCCTGAGAGATTTGTCTCTTCTCCCTGTGTATCGATCGACTCAATCATATAATGATGTTAGTATGGATTCATGGGTATTTATTTACACTCAAGGTTGTAATGTAATGCCGTGTGATTTGTGCTACTGCCCCCCGCCCCCAGCCATGGCTGTCCACTGGGGGCTCTGTCACCTGACCCCTGCGTCCCTCGGGCCTACTTTCCCCACTGCAGGCTGTTTCTTCTTTACTGCTCTTATTGTGTATTTTTAAATTATGTTTTTATGCATCTGTTCTCTCTGCACAGTGATGCACCTGTGGGGCTCCCGCAGTTAGGGGAGCCCTAGGAACCCCATGCCGGCGGGCCGTTCAGAGGCAGGACCGCCCTCCCGTAGAGGAAGCTCTGTTCTCCGCTGGACTGTCTCCTGCTCGATGAGACGCAATGGTGTGCAAGCCGCAAGGCTGAGGGCGGGCAGTGCACTGATTTCACAGACATACACGCTGTAAAATGACCACGGCCAGTGCGTCAACGTGGGGTTTCCTCAGTAAACCAGAATGGAGCTGGCCCAGGATCCGGAGGTTCCCCTCCGGGACTGTATCCGGAGGAAGGGAGATCGGGCTCTGGGCGATGTGTGCAGCCCCGCGTCCCCTGCGGCCCCGCCCACCGCGGCCCAGACGCGGGTTCGACCTCGTGCGCGCTGATGGAGGAGTGGACAGGGAAGACGGCTGCGTCTGCAACGGTGTGTCGGGGCTATCACTCAGCCGCGGGACAGAAGCGGCTCCTGCCCTTTGTGATCACGTGGGTGGACCTTGAGGGCATTCTGTCCCATGAAATAACTCAGACCGAGAAAGACACATGCTGCACGATCGTGCTTACATGCGGAACCTAAAACAAACAAAAATCTAGGCTCCCAGAACCAGAGAGCAGACTGGTGCGCTTTTCCTTCTGAAGTGATGGGCTGCGACCCCAGTCCCCCAGGGGCAGGCCACGGTCGGGGGGGGGGCTGCTTTCACGGGTGTGGGTGGCTCTGGGGTGGGCTTCGGATATTATCTCAGCTGCTTTGATGTGGAAGAGACTTTGGGGTGACCACTGCTCTGCCGTGGTTTCTCCGCATGACTGCAGAGGAGGGAATATTAGCCGGTTTCACCCTGTTTATTGGAGCCCTGGGAGGGTTGAGGACAAGTCCCTTGGCCTTGGGGGAGGGGCAGCAGAGGTGGACTTGAACCCCAGCACCACGCATCCTCTGTTTGCTGGGAGCTTTGAACGTCTCCCGGGGAGTTTCATTAAGGAAAACCCCCAAAACCATAGGTCCAGATGCCTCTTCGAGGCCTTGGCCACCGTGCAGCGGACGTCTGTCCCCTCTCTGCCCAGCACCGGTTCCCGCCACGACTGGATTCCCCCACGGGGACCTGAGCCCCCTTCTTCCCGGCGTGTTTGGGGAGGGGCCCTAACCTGAAGTCAGCAGGACCCCGCCAGGGACCAGCTGAAGGCCTCTGCAGAAATTACTGGGGAAGAAGCCCTGGCAGGTGCGGGACCCCCGCCCTGGGCTGTCCAGACGCTGCGGTGGAAAGTCCCCACCTCAGCGTGACGTCACCCTCAGCCCAGGGTCGCAGGGGCAGAGAGGCCACAAGGACCCTGGTCACCCCTCGGCGTCTGCAGCTGGACTCACGCCCTAAGAGAACCTTTTTTTTTTTTTCTTCCCAACAGTGCAGATACATTTCCCTTTAGAAGCAGTGGGTCTGAATGAGGTCTTTCCCTCCCAGCAAAAGAGTCCAATCCTGACAGAGTCACTGATCCCAGGATTTGCTCCAAAATGCGACGAGAAAAAACCGGCAGCCTGGCCCTCATTCATGGGGTCCCATCCTTGCCGACAAGCCTCTGCTCCTGCGGCCCCCTCAGAGCCCGGGTGCTGCCCACTGCGGTGACCTCTCCCATCCCGTGCACGGCTGGAGAGGTCCTGCCAGGAAAAGGGACCATCCCAGAGGGGGACGGGGTCCCTCGGGGAAGATGGCTCCCCGGGCCCCACACCAGGAGGACCCCATCACGCTCGTCCTGGCCTGGAACACATTCTCGGGAGTCTGTTCTACTTCTTGGACTTTGAGACCAAGAGATTTATGGGCAGAAGTTTTTTCAGGGGAGCTGTCTTTTGAATTATCGTGTAATTAAGATGCTAATGGCTGTTTATAGAACCTTCTCTTCTCAGCCCAACTGCTTTGTGAATAATAAGGAGTGTCCGCTTTGTTGTGGCGGAGAATAGCATGGAGAGCAAAATCTTTCATTAAATCACAGGTTGCATCTTCTTTTTTCTCTTACACTAAAAAGGAATTTACTAATGCTCATTAATTTTTCCTTGTGTGAATAAATTATAGGGGATTCTATTGCTTACAACCCGTTTCCTTCACAAATAAGGGTCAACACTGTCATTTCTTGTTGGGGCATTGCAAGGTGCCCTACGAGAAGAGAGTCTCACTCAGAGTCCTTCAAGAGAAGCTCGGGGCCAGCCAGCCTCATTCAGGAAAATGTTTCACGAGCTCTGCAGGATTGCTGGGAGCGAGCCCCCCTGGAGCCGCAGACCCCCAGGCCTGGGACCACACCCCTCCCCTGACAGCGAGGCCAAGGCCCAGCCTGCCGCAGCACCTGAGCGAAAGGTGACCTGCGAGGACGCGGGCAGCCGGGCTGGGAGCCAGGCCCACACCGCAGCTTCGCTCCCTGCTGCGCTGACCTGACAGGGCTGCAGCCGGGCTTGTGTTTGGAGCGGGGGTGCTCCTTCCGTCCAACCCCACGCAGGGGAGGCGGGGCCTCTGAGGGGGGTGGGGACAAGAGCAGAGCACCTGTGCCCCTGTCGGTGAGGCCCCTCCCCCCGCCTCCAGGAGCCCCGCAGAAGCACCTTTTGGGTTGTCTCTCTGCTGAGTCTCCTGACCCAGGTGCCCCCACCTGCCTCCTAGGACCCAGTACCTCAGGTTTTTAGTGTGATCAGAACGTGGCGGGAGGGAAGGCAGGCTAACTCATGTGGACCCAGAAAGGGAGGCCTGACCCGGCGCTGTCAGAACCCCGTTCTGGCTGACGTGCCTCCTGGGAATGTGACCTAAAACCTACAAGACGGAATCCTAATGTCTGCCCCTTGGCACAAAGAAGCCTTTATCATTGTGTTATTGTGGAAACCAGAGTTCTGTCCTCAATGGCTCAATGCCCGGAGACCTCCTCTTGACTTTTCTACTGGGTCTCACCTCCTCCAGGACGGCCTCTGGCCTCTCTGGGACATTGATGTCCCTCCAGGCTCCCTGCTTCGAGTGTTGCCGTCTCTTCCTCGGGGACAAGGCACCCTGTCTCCTCTGCGGGTCCTGACATGGCCTGAGGCCGGGGGTGCCCAGCAAGGCAAGCAGACAGCCCACGAGGCCTTTGCTACAACTCGGTGGCTTGGGGCGCCATGTGGTGCAGCCACGAAACCTCCAGCTCTTGGTCTGGCTCTGGCTCCGGTCGTGATCTCAGGTTGTGAGCTCCAGCCCTACGGCGGGCTCTGTGCTCAGCACACAGTCTACTTGGGATTCTCTGCGCCTCTGCACTTTGTGCCCTGTGTCTCCCTCTCTCTCAAGTAAATAAAACTATACAAAAGAATTTCTGTTAAAAAAGAGAACTCCTTGGCTTCACCCACTGTTTTGTTCAGAAAGCTTTTTTCCTCTTTCAAATGCTAATGTTTTAATTTACTTTTTTTATTATAAATGCTAGAATTCTAATTGGTACCCCAGCTGCCTGTAGACTTAACTTGTTTCTTGCAGTTAAGAAAAATCACCTACTCATTAAACACAATCATTACTCTGTTCCTCTATCTCTTCAACTTACCCAACTGTCATAAACTCTCGATTATTGTAACATTAGTCAAAATAAAAACCAAAGCAGAAGCCATCAGGGCCACAAATGGAATGTCTTAATCTCCACGTTCTGTCTCAGGCCTTGACCACCAACATGTCTAATTCCTGCCTAGGCCCCATCAATTCTGTATTCTTCTCTACTTCATTCTACAAAATAACCATTCTTTGTTCTGCTCTATAATCTTTATGGTGTGTTTTTCTTTGAAATATTCTGAATAACAGGCAAAAGTAGGAGTCATTTAGATCCTATCACTTAAAAACAATTGCGAGTTTTCCTGCTGAGACAGCACAGCAAGTATGTGTCACAATAACACCTTCTGCCCCACGCTCCTGGGGATGGCGAAGAGCTCGGGAACAGCGAAAAGGCAAAGACAGTGTCGGGCTCAGAGGCAAGGAATTGTTTCTCTTCGGCCAGGACTTTAGAAGGAAACACAACTGTTGAGCAAGGCGAACAACAAAGGCCAGCTGGTCTCCAGGCCAGCGGTGAGCACAGGTGGATGAGGGGGACAGGGTTTCCTCCTGCCTGACACATAATCATGACCAGGATATCGGACGGGAGCCAAGAGCCAGGATCACCACATGCAGCCACGGGGTGATGTGGACTACTGACCCCGTGAACTGAGACCACAACAACTTGCCCTGGAATCCAGGCTTGTAGTTTGGGGAGATGGCAGCCTTGGGAAGCCAGTGGAGACAGACAGGAGCGTGTGACCAGCATGCAAGCCAATCCTGCTGGCATCGTGGATGGGCATGCGACGTCTCCAATGTCCCTCCCAGCATGTCACGTGACTCCTGTGATGGGACCCGATCTGCAAGTGCCGAGGGTAGTGGACTCTCTACCCTCAGCCGGAGGAGTGAGCACCAAGAGAAGGAAGCAGACAGGTGATAGAGGAGACAAACTGATGGGGAAAACCCAACTCCTGCCACTCAGCTGGCTTGGAGGTCGAAACAGAAAAAGGCTTACAAAGATATAATTCTTGGAACTAGAACCAAGAAAATAAATTCCTGGACTATGAATTGACGTTCAGTGAAAATCATTCATGTCTTCACGGAAAGACGAAGATTCAAAACAAGCATGTTGTTGCGTCTAAAGAGATAACTGAAAGCACAGTTTCATTTACGAACGAATAAAAAAACTGGGGGCACAAAAAACCTTACTAAATGCTATGAGAACTCTTCTTTGGGAAAAAGAACTAGTCAGAGATCTGAAACTTAAAAAGGAGTCACTGAAATACATTTTGTGAAAAATCAAAATTAGTTAAACTCTAGCTTGCCCAAATGCACACAAGAAGTCGTAGTTCAGAAGGAAATCTTTCAAAACTTAATAGACTTGCAGCCATTTGCTGAGCTTGTTTCACTTTTAGCTTAGACACAATGATAGTAAAGTCTGTGCTCCAAACAGAGACCTTTATGCAGAAATTTCAAATCCAATGGTTAAGAACTGGTGGGACAATTCCTAAAAGCATCACCAGTATCGGGGTTGTATAAGGTCAGGGAAATAGAGGCTAAAGGAGGAGTTTGTAGGGAGAATTTTTAAAGAGACCTCTCAGTGGTTTCCCACTATGACGACTGTCTACTTCATTAGGAAATTAAAAATTTTAAAAAGATCATCTACATATTTAGTCCATGATCATCAAGATAAGTATAGTCTTAGTCCTGTGCACTTTTTTCACTGAGTAACATTTTGAAGTGTGGAATCACTGTATTGTATGCCTGGAACTGATATAATACTGGAATTAAAAAGATTAAAAAATAAAATATTAAAACTATTTTTTTAAAAAAAGATCACTACAGAAGTTTCAATAAAAATTCAGAAAAAAAGTCAAGATCCATTCAGGATTAAAAACTGTTTGCCAACTGGAAATTAAAAGTAACTTCTTAACCTGGAGGGCATCTATAAGAAATATGAGTAAGAATCATAGTTAGTAATAACTGATAATGTCTTAAAAACATTCTTTTTGAAGTCAGGAACAAGCTAGAAGCCTGCCACTGCTTTTCTCCAAACTTCCATTGAATTCAAGCCAATGCAATAAGGCAAGAAAAAATTGGATTTACAAATTATATATATATTACATACATGATTATACAAGACAAGATTACATTTATTTGCAGAAGATATGATTATATACATGGATAGTCAGTGAAACAAAGCTACCAAGAATGTTTTTGGATACACAACTTTAAAATATGTCAGTAGCATTCCAAAATAGTAAAATAGAGAATATCACAGGACCAAGTTGCTGTTTATCTACCAAAACATATTATAAGATGTCAAAGATTTACCAGGCCTATATGGTGATTATAAGCCTGAAAGGGCATATAAACCTGAAATGACGAGATAGTTTTGAATTGGATGTCTTAGTAGTAGAAAAAGATGATCCTCCTTAAATTTATGGGTAAAAGCACTAGTATTTTCCAGGGAGCATGACAGGTCGATGATCACATACTGGAGAATGTCAAAGAGTAATTGAGTTAGCTGGAAAGGAGAACATGAAGAGCTTGTTCCCCAATATATCAATATATATTGGAAAGCTGTAGAGTTAAGACAGTGTGATAGACAAAGCAACCAGTGGAAGGAAATCACCAGGAGAGACTGAAGATGATAGGATCAATATATAGCAGAGTAGATTCAGCATCATGGAGAAAAATATAGATTTTTTTCCAATAAATGGTGTTTAGAAAAAAACATATCATTATTACATATCATACTCAAAAATAATACCCAGATGGATTAAAAGCTAAATATTAAAAAGTAAAATTTTGAATATTTTAGGAGAGACTTTTTTTTAAAGATTTTATTTATTTACTTGAGAGAGCAAGAGAGAGAGAGCAGGAGTTGGGGAGAGGGGCAAGAGGCAGAGGGAGAAGCAGACTCCCGCTGAGCAGGGAACCCGATGCGGAACTCGATCCCAGGACCCTGGGATCATGACCTGAGCCAAAAGCAGATGCTTAACCAAGTCACGCAGGTGCCCCAGCAGAGACCTATTTGATAGCAATAAAATGGATGAATATCCTGGATGAAATAATACCCCTCAGAATGGTAGGCAGAGTATAAAGTACCTGCTTATAAATGCTTGTCTTTACTCAGATATAGCAAGTGAAGTCTTCATAAATAAAAAATAGCAGGAAAAATTGCAAAACCAGGCTCTGGAGACATCCATTGTCCACACTACACCCGGTGATTATGGTAACATGGCCTCTGGGTGGTTAGGAGCTGTGCAGGAGACAGGACCCGAGATGAGACAGGTAAGCACGCTTGTCCATGTCTGCGGGCCCCACAGAGCTCCATGCTCAGAAAGAGAGGAGGCCACACGGACGCTTGTCTCATGGGCTCTGATTCTGGGTAGAGGGCTGGATGCCATCCCTTTGACAGCACATAGCTGAAAATCTTTCGGTCTGGGGCTTAAATCTGTATTTTCCATATAGTCCCCAAACTCTCCCAGGTTCCCAGGCCTTGAAGGTGCCCGTTGAAGGAAATGCAATCTCCTCTCTCATTATACATTGAGAAAGCTGTCCTAAGCCTACCCAGGGCGTGCCCTGCTGTAGCCACCACAGATGCCCAGAGATACGAGCAGGCACATTTGGGTTCTGAACACGTGTCCTGTGTGCAAAAGGGGCGTGTCAAACACGGAGAGGAAATAGGAGCTATTGAAAATGAGAGCTTATGGGGCGCCCGGATGGCTCAGTCATTAAGCGGCTGCCTTTGGTTCAGGTCAGGATCCCGGAGTCCTGCCCCACATCGGGCTCCCTGCTCCCTGCTCAGCGGGAAGCCTGCTTCTCCCTCTCTCACTCCCTCTACTTGTGTTCCCTCTCTCGCCGTGTTTCTCTCTGTTAAATAAATAGTAAAAAGACAAGAAAATGAGTTAATCACTGGAAATGAAAAGTATAAAATGACGTTGAAAGCTGATGCAGGGATGAAATGTCAAGGAGCTTGACACGTGGACGAGGATCTGAAGAAGGGAGGGAGGCCGGTCTGGAGTGGACGCAGAGACGCTCGGGCCCTGCAGCCTGCTGGGGTGACCCCCTGCTGGCACTCCAAGGCGTTATGGAATGCAGGTGGTGGTGACAAGGGTCTGGACAGCCTTGGGGAACTTGAGGAAGCCTCTAAATGTGGTGTAAATTTTAAACTGCTTTCTTGCTCTGAAATGATGGGAAAGGATTCTCCACGAACCATCAGTCATATTCACGGTCTATACATATTCTTAATGACAAAACCCCAGTTAGACTTTGAAATAATCTTCTGTGATATTCCAGTTTTTTATTTAGATTTGGAGTGAGTGGTCCTTTCCAGGACTGGTGTTTCTGGGGTCCTTGGGCTGTCGGCACTGACCAGTGACCCTCACGAGGCAGCAGCAACTCACAGTAATATTTCCACCCCCAAAGTAGGGCAGTCCTGTCTGGCTTCATCCTCATCACATAAACTAACATTTAAGTGATGGGCGATCAGGTGGGTGGAAAGTGTCGTGGTTTTTTTTTTTTTTTTAATTTGAATCCCGTTTTTTAATTTGAATCCCATTAATTACAAATAATGCTAAATTTTCATGTGTTCGATGGACATGTGTATTTCTTTCATCTGAAAATGGCCTGTGGTTCTTTGCCTGGTTTCCTTTTAGGCTGTTTATCTTTTACTCTTGGCTTGGACACGTTCATTGTAAATTAAGGGACAGCCAGTTGTCTGTCAT